>CM044005.1:14950221-15220163 GCA_024085815.1 Flaveria linearis | reverse complement strand
TTTGTTTAGTCTGATATTTGTATATTTCTGCAAGCATGGTAGTTAGGTTACGTCTTTTGTTCGTCGGAGATACCAATGCACTCCGTTTGATCACGATCTGCACCTATGTAGTGCTTATAATATAGTTTATTATTGATCTTGAACAATTCGACTGTTTGATGTACTGAATGCAACTTCACTATTGATTTCCTGTTTTATGGTTTCCCAGATTTATCATGCATGTGTAAACTGACTTATGAATTTGAAAGGTAGATGTGATTTTGGAATGAAATGACATATCCACTTCTCATGGTCAGCCAGTTATTTTTAATAAGGACACCTTGTTAATCTGTTAAACGCTCATCTATGCTGGGGATTAAAGGTTTATGTGGATATTTAGGTGCTGATATGTATGTTTTTACTTTTACTAGCTGTAGTGTGAATATATGCAGGCTTGATGCTAACACATGAGAATGTTATTTTTTATTTATTAAATGGTAATCTTTTGCTTTATTTGTTATGTTCAGGCTGTCATCACTGAAGAAAGGGCTTCGACTATACAACAGGGTATAGGACTCTTTGTTTTATTGCTGTTGTAGTTTTTTTTAAACCTTAGCTGAATCAGAGCATGTACCGTATTTAACGGTTATTTGACTGTCTGCAGGACCCTGAAGCAAATATGCAAATCTTTCCTCCTAACAGTGTGGCGGCGGGCGGGGATACCAGACCATCACAAGTCCAAGTGGTATGTTACATCATTCTCTGTAGATTGCCACAGCAAATAGTTGATTTAACTATGAGGGAAAAGTAGCTATTTAGCAGTCTGTGTATACAGCATCTCTAGTCTTTTACTTCTAGCTATTAATAAGTACCATGGTTGCTTTGGAGCTTTTACCTCTTGCAAGGAAATACAAGCAAAAAGGAAATGCATTGTATAGCTAACCCCTCCCCTTAGGCCTTAGGACATCTACACTTTACAAAGACAGAGAGTAACATCAAAATATATAATTGCATCTGATTCCATCCAATCTTTTGAAGTAGTAATTCTTAGGGCTTATGGATAATGTGGTAGTGGTAAGTGCAATGTTTTCAGAACCGGATCGGATGTCGAACCGGACGCCTTACTGGTTTGGTGGTCGGACCGTATTCAAGAACAAGATGACATCATAATTATATATATAATATAGAGTAAATTACCATTTGCGTCCTTGTGGTTTGGTGATTTTGACCATTTGCATCCCTACAGTTTAAAAATCCTCATATACACCCTAACGTTTCATTTTTGTTCCCATTTGCATCCAAATTACTAACGACGTTAAATAATTCAGTTAATTTTTTATAAAATGACGAAAATGCCCTTAAAACCCCTAACCCACTACCCTTTTTTTCTCTCTCGCTGGAGTCAACACCTCCATCACCCACCCACCACCCGTCCACCACCCGTCCACCCACCACCACCCGTCCACGCCACCGCCGCCACCGCCGCCACCGCCGCCACCGCAAACTCTCTTTCTCTCTCTCATTCTTTCTCAAACATAAACACACACATATTCTCTCTCTCTCATCACTCTATCACCACCACCATTTCCAGCGGAGGAGGTACGTGGTGGCGCCACCGCCTCAAATCCCTCAACTTCTACCCCCAAATATCCCACCACCACCAAACACCTTACACTCCACAAAAAGGGGATATATTCTGCAAAAGATCACATGTTGGTTTTTCACCCTTAAGAGATCAAACACAAATGGGTGTTCATCGCTTCATCACGTCACTAAACAGCAATCAAAACCACAAATCTAACATGAAAATTCAATCGATAACACCAAGAAAACAACTCAAACACCAATTAGATCATCACAAACTCACAGTTTCTTTGAGCCCTTCACCATGTAAATCTTGAAGATATCAAGAAACTTATCCAACAACAAAGCATCATACTCAATCAGCTTATCATCCTCCGACTGTCTTATGCCCAGGCACCAAAAGCCTCAATTGCGCATCAATCGACGCCAATTTCTCCAAATTCCGATTCGCCATTCACCACACACACTCTTTACCGAAACTATCAAAAACCAAAATCTTTAAAAGTCAGTGGATGTATCACAACGCACTGATCAAAGTAAGAATCTTGAAAGCAACCCTGTGCAAGAAACAAATTGGTACCTGATTGTTGGTGGGTGCGAGTCAAAACTCAAACGATTCAAGGTTGTGGGCATGAGGAAAGCAGGAGCTGTAAGAAGAAACAGAGGAAGAATTTGTACCGTGGGATACGGCAGCGACCGTGGGGCAAATGGGCGGCTGAGATTCGTGACCCGAGGAAAGGGGTTAGGGTTTGGTTGGGTACGTTCAACACAGCGGAAGAAGCTGCTAGAGCTTACGATAAAGAAGCTGCTAGACCTACGGTGGTGGTGTTGATGGTGTTGATGGTGTTGATGGTGGTGGTGATGGAGTGATGAGAGAGATAGAGAGAATGTGTGTGTGTGTTTATGTTTGAGAAAGAAGAGAGAGAGAGAAAGGGAGTTTGTGGTGGTCAAAGGAGAAGAAGATGACGTGGATGGTCCCATTAAATTGTATCAAGGGTAATTTCGTCATTTTCTAAAAAATTAACTGAATTATTTAACGTCGTTAGTAATTTGGATGCCAATGGGAACAAAAATGAAACGTTAGGGTGTATATGAGGATTATTAAACTGTAGGGATGCAAATGGTCAAAATCACCAAACCACAAGGATGCAAATGGTAATTTACTCTATAATATTATATATATAGTTATATATATAATCAAATATAAGTAATTTATATATGATTTATAAATGTATTAACTATATTTGTATATCTAACACACTAATTTATGGTTCAACACCCCGTTTTTACCCATAAAAATACCAAAATCCGGTCCGAACCGGTCCGGTTTCCCGGTCCGACCACCGGTTCGGGACGAACCGGCAGGTTCGACTAGACAAAAACGAACCATAGTAGACCGGACCGGACACCCGACCGATCCCGGTCGAACCGGTTGGACCGGCCGAACATTGGGTAAATGCCTATGATTCGATGAATACCTTTTCCAAAATTTTTACTGTATAACCAGTAAGATATCCAATTGTGCTAAGTGTTAACATACACATTTTCGTTCTAAGAAATGACAAGTCAATTGACAAATTGGATATATTGATAATAAAGGGAATCGCTGGCAGATCTAGTTGCAAGTTGGTGAATATATCTGCTCCACTTGCTTTCTGCATCACAAGTGTTTTTGATATCTTGATTACTCGTGGCGACATTTTAGCACTTCAGATGCCTTTAAATGTGAGTGTGGATTGTCTTTATTTGTATAAAACCTGTCCAAGTTATTGTGTTGATAGAAGCTCTCTTACCTGATGGATGTTCATGGATCTTATCACTGACTGCATTTATGTGTTATGTGGTAAGTATGGTTTTTAGAGGCAAATCTTAGGTTCCATGTGGTATTGAGGAATAACTTCCAGGTGATATATCTGTATCAGGTGACACCTTATCAGTTATCACAATTCACACATGATGAACAAGTTATACTTTTGGCACATGTAGGAGACTTCTTGCAGTTTCCAGATTTTTCTCTTTGATAAAGGACTTCCAGTTCCATGTTGTTAGCTTTGATGCTACCATAAATCACAAATTTTTTTAACTGTACATTGTATCAATGCAATATTTTATCTTAAAGAGATGCTTAGATTGCATTCATACTCATATATTATGCTTTTAAGAATAACTATTGTTACTAGTTGCAGACAAGGCCAAATAGAAGAAGATTCACATTGCTAAGCACTGAATTTTTAATCAATCTATTTAGAGTCAGTGGGTGTTAATTATTGTTGGTTTGTTTGATCTTAATTTAATTATTTGTTTATTTTAAATGACATTAATCTTTATTAAGGATGATTTTTGTTGTTGTCTTATATCTATAGATGGAAATGGACCACCACCTGGCAGCAACTGGAATGGAACATTCAGTGTCTCATCTTACACGCAATATTTCAATGTTGACACAGATGATGTTGTCAACAGATTAACAAGCTCATTGTATCCCACTGGTGACTTTTTCACGAAAATTGAAGCGAACCCAGATCTGTATTTTCTCTTCCTTTTCACCTTAACTTATCATATTATTCATTTTAAATTTTGAATTGAGAATTTTAATTTTTTTTATTTCTTAATGTTTATATTTAGTTATGGGCTTATCTGGATCTCCACCACATTGGTATTTGTGATAGCTTCATTTGGTAATTGTGCCACATATTGATGAGTAAAAAAACCGATTCTAGCATTTCTTGGAGCTTCGATGTGAATTACTTCCAGGTTTCAGCAATGGCAATTTATGGTTATGTTTTCTTAGTTCCACTGGGATTTTACTTGTTGCTTCAGTATTTTGGTTCAAAAGTTGGCCTTATCCACTTCTGGTGCATGTGGGGATACTCTCTCTTTATTTTCATCATCAGCTCTGTAAGTATTCTTCTTGCTCATGTTCTTTAACTAAACTAGAACCACCACTTAAGCTTTACCACATGTGACATTTGATGATTAATTAAAAAAATTACCAATGATGATGTTTTGATATGGGGGTGTTTGGGCGTGCGTTATGAAGCTTCGTGTATTATGACTTCAAGTCACTATGATAAGTTTGTAGTGTTTGGATTCAATTATAGTTTGTATGCTAACTATATATTGAGGGTCAAATAATTAGTTTTAGATATATAGTTCCTTTCGTTTTAACAAAATCGATCAATTTAAAGGAAACATAAGATGACGTATTTACCCCTTTTTTTACCCTATTTTAAAGGCTTTCCATGCGCCTTTGTTAATCAGGTTATTATGATTATTATTCTTGTAATTATAACTATAAATTCTTTCTTTTTATTAAATTGGTATATACTTATATACAAGTGTTTCAACAATGTATAAGATTGTCTTTTTTGTCCATTTTATCTTTTAGTTTCAAAAATAATTTGATACTGCTGAATTATTACAACTTCAAGCAACATGTAATCCCTGATATAGTTTTGGTTTGTGAATGCATCCAGCTTCTACTGGTTATCCCAGTGGATTTTCTTCGATGGACGATCACACTCATCACAGGTGTTGCCTCAGCTGCTTTCGTTGGTTTGAACCTCAAGTCTCATGTAGAGTTGAATGACCTGACCATCGTGTTGGTTGCTGCATGTGTCTTGCAATTTGCTCTGGCTATCTTTATCAAATCATGGTTTTTCCATTGAAATTTCTAAAACCCTATAAATGTTGCCTCATTGCAAGTGAATTTTGAAAGAAAATGGTGCTGATTGTCATAGGATTAGGCGTCGTAGATTGAGACCATCGATGTGGTTAGAGTGTTTAACATATAGTTTTGGTTTGTAGAAAGAATCGAAGAACAAATCGTTGCAAATTTCTTTTGTTTTATCATATATTTGTGCTCAACGGTTGGACATGCTTGTAAAATAGACAAAATGCTTTCTCCTGGGTGAATATGTAATTTGTAGCCCAAGTTTGTCTATTGAAAGAATCTTGGTTATCTTTTATTTTTTCTACAATAGCCGAATAGCACATTGTCTGGAGTTTCAGATTTACTATCATCACTAGGGCTATGGGGCTATAAACGAGCCGTATAGTAAACCATTTGTGAATTCTGACCCGTTAAAGACGAATAAAGCGATATTCTTATGTTTCCAACTATAATGCTATTTTGATTTTTGTATCATGATTTAACTTGTCTAATGATGATGTTCTGACTTGTGAATATTGATGTATGGGATCAGAATGTGAGTCCAAAGAATCAAATGCAGTGCTTTGACAAGAAAATATAGATAAGGTGGAACAAATAATTCAATTTTTAAAAGGTACATAGAATTTAATTGAGGAAAAATTTTAAAATGTTTCTTTTACTAAAAAACTCCTTTAAAATGTCCTTTTCCTCGAGCAATTCATCAAAATTTTCCCTTTTCCTCAAGCAATTCATCAAAATTTTCCTACCGGAGAAGACGTCCAACTCTTTGTATGGATGTCCGGTCGTGCTATAAAGGTGTGCAATTTTTTGTGTAGAGGTGCCAATTGTATTATAGAGCAGTTCGGTCGTACTATAGAGGTGTCCGATAGTACTACAGAGGTGCTCAACTCTTTTGTGCAGGTGTTCGACTCAGTTATAGAAGCGTCGACCCTTTTATACAGGTGTCCGACACCACTATAAAGACGTCAAACCATGTAAAAATACAAATATAAAAATGGAGGTGAAGACAACTATGACACAATTGTTAGATAGTGTTCATCGCCTTTACAGGGGTTAAGATGTGTCAGGTTGAGGGGAGTCAAGACGTCTTTATCGGACACATTAAAATAATATTGGCTTAGACGAAAAGTCGGACACCCTTTTATGTAAAGGCGTTTGCACCTTGGTCACTAGGTATATTTTGGTGAATGGTTTGAGGATGGGGACGTTTTGAGGAAATTTAGTAGGAAAAAAGATATTTTGGAAATTACCACTTCTAATATTTTAGACATTGGATAATAATTATTCATACTAGCAAATTGGTTAATGATAATTATAACTTTCATTCAGTTGCTAAAGAAAACTCTAGTAGCATAATCATCATCAATTTACACTCGATTTTCACTTCCTTTCATTCTATTTTTCTCTGTTTCATTGATAATCAACATCTTGAATAAAATCAAGTGGAAGTCAAGTGTAACCAATGAATGATTATGCTACTACGATTACTCTTTGCAATAAAAAAAAATTGGGATTATCATTGGCGATTACTAATATGGATTATTATCGGTTAATATGCCATTGTTTGGATAATTAAATCCAAATTGACTTTTAAATAAATTTGCTATGAATGTTCGTGTTTGCTTGTTTGTTTTATATCCACTTGTGTTTGTTTAGCAGGTTATAGATGAACATGAATGGATACATTTGTCCTTTTATGTGTTTTCATTTTTATTTTATAGGTTAAAGTTAAACATAAGAACATAAACCAAGTATCATCCAACCATCATATCTCGTTCGGTGAACTAAACATTCCATTATAGAGATAATAATATAAGTGACTTTTATGAAAACCTTAGGATGTTATTCCTAAGTTTTTGAAACAAACCATGGTGAGATTGAAAGCGAGTAAGAAACTAAATTTGCTCGTTAGCAACTTATGGTGTTGAAATGGGTGGCCAAGAGATTTAACGATGCACATGATTTAAAATACTCTTGGTTATGTTTCTATCCATGTGTCTATACATCCCACACTATTCAAACACGTTAAACTTCATCCACACTCTTTTTGTCCCTATCATGATTATAAACAATAGGATATTAAAAAGAACATTCAAAATGCTTTGCAAACCGTACTCGATTTGTTTCGGGCATGCCCCTAGTAGGGAATTGTATTGTTCGGTTTAGCCGGTTTGGATTCTCAATACACAAATGAATCCTCGAATTACAGAAACTAAACCAATCGGCCGGTTTGATTGGTTTGGACTAAACCAGCCGTTTGATTCGTTTATTTGGTTTTGGTCGTTAATCTCTAGTCATTTATTCTAACACATATGCTGCAATATTATAAATATGACGAGAAACATAAAAGCTGATAAGAAGCAAATAACATAACGTCTTCGTTTAATTTTGTGTACAACCCTTTAATTAGCCCCTTCGATCTTAGACATATATATATATATATATATATATATATATATATATATATTATATATATAAACAACTAAATATCACCAGGTTTAACTTACATCTATGTAAATCAATGGTTTAAAATTTATATTTATGTAAATCAATGGTTCTTTTGGTTCTGAAAATAAAAAATGGTTCTGTAATGATCCTGATCCTATATATATATATATATATATATATATATATATATATATATATATATATATAGAGGGATCAAATGAAAACCTTGATTATAAATGAAAACCTTAAAAACCTCCATCCACCAATCATATTTTTTTTTAAATTAATCACTTTTGTTTAATAACAAGGGTTATTTAAGTAATTTTGACCATTTTTAATTTTGGAAATTATTATATGTTTTAACTTTATACAATATTATATGTAAATTGAAAACAGATCTTCCATAAATGACGTGAAGAAGAACACTGTAACCGATTTTCATTGTTTCAAACAGTGTTCGATTTCTGATTCAATTGACGATTCGCAAAACAAATATACCAAATGAATCCGATTATTGATTCAATTGTTCAAGACCATACGATTACTGATTCAATTGTCGAAGTCAATGAGGTTACTGATTCAATTGTCGAAGTCCATGCGATTACTGATTCAATTGTCGATGTCAATGTATTCGAAAATCTTGTTGATGTCGATGATACGTTGCGGGATGTGATATCACTAGGTATAACGCATGATACATTTGCAGAATCAATTGTCGCAGACCAGAGCAATTTAATTATTCGAGAAGATGAAGATGGTAAAGACAATGATGTTCGATGCCCTGTTATGGTTTGCGGTTAATGAAGATATCGTTGTGTGTCCGCGGTTAACGAAAGGATCTTATCCTTGTTATGGTTTGTGGTTAGCTGCATACGTATACGTCTCATGAATTCGAACAATATTTATAGATATAGTGTGCCAATGGTTTTGTATTTTATTTGATATTTGTCTATGTGTTTTGTTTTTTATAGTTTTGTATTTAATTAGTTGAGAAGATGAAGATGGTAAAGACCATGATATTCGAAATTGCATTGTTTCGCTGCTTACGTATACGTACCATGAAGTTGAATAATATTTATAGATATAGATTCACAGTTGATGTATACGTGCCAATGGTTTTGTAGTTTATTTGATATTTGTCTATGTGTTTTGTTTTTTATAGTTTTGTGTTTAATTAGTTGAGAAGATGAAGATGGTAACGATCATGATGTTATGATCTTCGTTTTTATATTGCATACGTATACGTATCATAAAGTTGAATAATGTTTAGAGATATAGTAAGACGGTTGGTTTTTTTGTTTTCACCATACGTCTTCGTGTCAATTTTTTAGTATTGTATTTGATATATGACTATGTAGATAATATTTTTTTTGTGAAATTTATTTAGATACAACACATTATCTGATTGAAAAGGAATTTGATCATACAAGTACTCAAAACGATTCCTTATTTCTAACCGGTGTTGAGAATGAAGGTATTAAATTTGTTCGTCATATTAGTTTTTTTTTGGTTGATTTTTGTTGGAAATTTCTTTATATATGTTTGTTGTTTCAGATTCTATGCGCAGCACGTTATATCAGTCCCCCAATGGGTCTAGGTATTGGACTCCTAACGTATCCGATGAGCATAAGCCGGTTGTAGGAACAAGATTTGAAAGTTGGGATCACGCTGTAAGGATGTACGAGTCATATGCTGAGAAGGCCGGCTTTAGTACCCGTTTAGGTATTAAAAATAAGAAGAAAGGTGTTGTAACTCATAGATACATATTGTGTAACAAGGTTGGTATTCCTACGGGGAAAGTAACTGACACTATGGATATATCCACAAAGTCCCGGGTTCGAAGAAGAAATTTTAAAGTTTGTGATTGTCGTGCTCGTTTAAAGTTAAGAGTTGTAGAAGGAACTGAAATGTTTGAAGTATACGGTTTTATTGAGGCACATAATCATGGTTTGGTGAATTTGGATAATTTAGATTTGACAAGGAAGAAGCGTAAGCTTGATTTTGTTGATAAGGAGTACATTGCTAATGTCGTTTGGCAAATACCGGACCTTCTAAAGCACATAGATTGCAAGTTGCATTGAAGGGTGGTCATCACATGGTTAGAGGAACAAAGACTGATTACAAAAATTTTAGTAGGGATATCACTAATTATATTGGTGATAGTGATGGCCAATACTTCAAGGATAGAATGGAACACCGGATGTTATGCCAAAACAACTTCACATTTAAATTTCTAGCGGTTGGCGATGAAATTAGGAACTTATTTTGGGTAGATGATGTGTCGAAGGTGAACTATATGGCGTTTGGTGATGTGTTAGCGTTTGACGCAACGTACCAGACTAACAAGTATGTACATTATAAATGATAATTTTATGTATATACATATTTATATATATATATATATATTACATTTTGTGTTTTATGTAGGTATAATATGATTTTTGTTCCATTTACTGGAGTTGATCATCATAAAAAATGTGTTATTTTTGGGGCTGCGTTGTTGTACGATGAGTCGATCGAATCATACACGTGGTTGCTAAAGTGTTTTTTGGAAGCTCATAACAACAAGCAGCCAATGTTAGTTCTAACCGACCAAGACGCTGCAATGAAACAGGCTATTCATAAGGTGATGGACAATTCAATCCACAGGCTATGTATGTGGCATATCACTAATAAGCTCCCGTCCAAGGTATGTGTAAATAATCTAATTTAAAACTTTTTATTTGTTTTATATATTTTTATTGTTGTTAGTGAAAATGAAATATAGATTAACTTACGTATACGTATTCTGTTTTTTTCCCGTATTATATATCATGTTCTTTGTGCAGATACCTCTAACTTTTATTATCATAATTAGGTGTCTGGACATATTTTGAGTAACACAAATCTACGTGCATCCATTCATAAGCTTGTTTAGAATGTGTACCTAAAACCATCTGAATTTGAGTCACGCTGGAAGAGTTTAATGGAAAAGCATGGTTTACAAGATCACAAATGGCTATCTTATATGTTTTCCATTAGAGATCGGTGGGTCCCTGGTTATTTTATGGATATTTCAATGTGTTGTTTGATGAAAACCACATCAAGGTGCGAGAGCTCAAACTCATATTTCAAAATAAATTCTAGCCCGTCTAACACACTTGTCCAATTTCTATTAAGTTACGACAATGCTATCGATGGTCAACGATATAACCAACGTGTCCTTGAATTCAACACCACCACCACAGTTCCTAAGTACCTCACAAACTTATTAATTGAACGTCATGCTTCTGAGATATACACACGTAACATTTTTTTAGAGGTGCAAAAGGAGATACATAAGGGCAAAATGTTATGTTATATTATCAATCGTGAGGTAATTAACGGAATATACAACTACTGCATTGCACATCAAGACAACAAAGCTGAAATTCTAAATGAATTTAAGGTACGTATATGTATGTACATGTGATTATACCAATATGGTGTCATTTATGTGAGTCTGATTAGTTTTTTTATTCGGTAAATGTTTTATTCGCAGGTCAATCTTGATTTGTCAGATAATTCTGTTACATGTTCATGCATGTCATTCACCCGTATTGGATATCTTTGCCGTCACGTGTTCTGCGTATTCAGACATCACAAGATTGAAAAAGTTCCGCATCATTACGTGCATGGAAGATGGCGTAGAGATACGTTGCCCAAAAGGGTGTTTAGTATGGAGTATAGATATTGTGCAGATAATTCTGAAAATGCAGCTCTAAGACATCGTTTGATGGATACTATGCAACAATGTGTGGATAGGTTAAGGATGAATACGGAGCGTCTCAAATGGCTTGATGACCATCTGCAAAATCTAAGGTCTCAAATTTTTAGTGAATTTCCATGCGACCCTTCACATAATAACAAAGGTGTAGTATTTGAGGAGGTGTTACACCAACCAGAACCCCACCAAGTCACTTTCAAACCTCCAAGTGGTATAAGGAACAAAGGTTGTGGAAAGAATAGGCGGTTGATTGGTCCTGGTGAGAAGGCGAAGTCTAAAAGTAAGAAGCCTAAAAGGTTATGTAATTTTTGCAAGAAATACGTACGTGGACACGATACTCGTAATTGTCCCGTTAAATTAAACCAACAAAACAGGAAAAGGCCTAGAAAACTTGATCAAATTGAGTATTCATCAAGTCATTCATCAGAGTATAATTCGAGTGAGGATCGAAGCGAGGAGGAAGATGTCGAGGAAGGTTCAGAGCAAGAAATGGAAGAATAAGTTTGTTGAGTTTTTTTCTATTGACATATTTATTTACTTGTTTTAAGAGTAAACAATGAATAATGTTAGTACATTTTTACATTGGTTGTTACTAATTTGGATTTATAGACACATACATTAACGTACGAGTGGTTGTTTTCATATACATATATATACGTATATATTTAACAGTGATAAAGTTATTTTCATTGGGGGGGTGCATATATGCATATATAGATACATAAAAAATAGTTTTTTACTGTTACATATATGTTTAAACATAAATCACATATTTGGTACGTATATGTACTTATATGAAATCAGCCATTCATACTTTAATGTATGTATGTGTATGCAAATATTTTAACTTGCATTATTTTATAGTGTTTAATTGTTTCATCTTATGTTTAATAATACCTAACAAATCTGTTCTTGAACATTTTATTAACTGCGTGCATATATACCTACATACATTAACATTCAAATGGTTGTTTGCATAGAAGTACATATACGTACCAGATCATTGTTATATTGAAACATATATGTAACAGTGATATAATGCTTTTTATGGTATCTACTAATACGTTTAAACGAACCGTATTTGATGCTTTTAAACACTATCGATATTATTGTGTTAATACTGAAATATATATGTACCAGTATGAAAAAATATATTGTAATGTAATGGTAGTCTTGATGTGCATATGTTGATGTTTATAAAACACTACTGATATTATTGTTTTAAAACTGAAACATATATGCAACAGTATTAAAACATATATTGTAAGGTCATGGTAGTCCTTGGTGCAGAAGTCTTACATATGTTGAAGTTTATAAACATTATCGATAACTTGTGGTTGTTTACTTCATGGTAGTCTGGTTGATACATATACGTATCACACGTAATATTTTGTAAGGTCATGGTAGTCCAGTTGATACATATACGTATCACACGTAATATTTTTCTAATACGTTTAACTTGGTGGTTGTTTACTTCATTAATAATTATAATATATTAGTATGTCAACGAGTAATAGTAATACATCAAAATAAAATCGATACATCACATAACCAACTGAATGCAATTCATTTGATTAAAACCATTCAAAAAACAGTTTAGATAATCATCCACGTCTTGAAAACATCTAAAATTAAACCGACTCTATCCAAACAATTACATCATAATCCTAATTCAAACTATCATCTATCTTTTTTTTGTTTGATCCAACTCTTCTGCTTCCTTCAACACCTTCTCCTTATATATATTCACATCAGAAGTAAGGATCTTCACGGCGTACTTCTTCCTCATATTCCTAATTTTTGTCTTCATTTTGCTCTCTTCCGATGGAAACCCACAATCCCATTTTTTTGAACGACTACCCATAAACATTTCCATGTGTCGCATAACAAATATACCACAATCTGTAGAGTTCTTTGACGTAGACCAACCGATACGTAACTTTTGAGGGTAGGCCGATTCTATTTCTCTCCATTTTGGATGCTCTACTGATTTCAAGTAGGACACAAAAATATGTTTCTGCATAGTGAAAATAAATTTATATAGGTATGCACATATACAAAAACTTTAAATATTTAAATAACTAAATGAACATAAACCCTTAAAGAATACATCTTACCACTTTTAACGGTGTTCCCTTCTTAATGAATTCGGCATCATCATCAAAACTGATTAGACATTGTGAATCACTCATGTTGTCGATAACTGTGATCTTCGCATACTTCATCTCAAAACAAACCAAATAAAAATGGTTTTTTTCCAAAATGGGGAAGAATATAATGTCAAACTGCTTTATGTCAAACACTCCTTCAAAATCTTCAACAAAACTTTCCAGATTGGTTTTAAAGTGGTTGATACGTTCTGCATCCGTTTCCTTATCGCTTTCAATTATCCACCCAAGCTGTATTTTTATTTAACAATAGGTCATTAGTTAAACACTATATATATATATATACATATATATATTTATATTATATGAAATTTAAATAAATCATTAATGAAATATACTTACAAATGGAGTTACGCCAACGAACAAACGATAGGGTGAGCTCGGACATCTATCTTTTTCATCATGGTTTAGCACTTTAGCCCAACAGTCAATTACGTCATCATAAATTTGTTGTCCCGGGGTTAAGCTATTCAACTGATATAAATTCGTTCCGACCCATTTTTTGGTTGCAAATATATGAATACTAAACCATAAAACATACACATTAGTTGGTACGAAGTACATTGTTAATGGTGTGTTACATATACGGGAAAGTATCATACATATAGAGACAAAAAAAATAGTTTCTTACTGTTACATATATGTTTAAACATAAATCACATTTTTGGTACGTATATGTACTTGTTTAAAATCAGCCATTCATACGTTAATGTATGTATCTGTATGCAAATACTTTTAATTTGCATTATTTTATAGTGTTTAATTGTTTCATCTTATGTATAATAAGACCTAACAAATCTGTTCTTGAATATTCAGTTAGCTGCGTGCATATATACCTACATACATTAACGTACAAATGGTTGTTTGCATAGAAGTACATATACGTACCAGATACTGTTTTTATTGAAACATATATGTAACAGTTAGAAGTACATATAGTATCTTGTATTACATACTGAGATGTTTATAAAACACTACTGATTCTAATTTTGTTTTAATACTAAAACATATATGTACCATCATCAAAACACAATATAGGTTGCAATACAAAACACAATATTTTTGGTACGTATATGTAACAGTGATAAAAATCTTTTTCATTGGAGGGGTGCATATATGCATATATAGATACCAAAAAAATAGTTTCTTACTGTTACATATATGTTTAAACATAAATCACATTTTTGGTACGTATATGTACTTGTATAAAATCAGCCATTCATACGTTAATGTATGTATCTGTATGCAAATACTTTGAACTTGCATTTTTTATAGTGTTTAATTGTTTCATCTTATGTTTAATAAGACCTAACAAATCTGTTCTTGAATATTCAGTTAGCTGCGTGCATATATACCTACATACATTAACGTAGAAATGGTTGTTTGCATAGAAGTACATATACGTACCGGATACTGTTTTTATTGAAACATATATGTAACAGTTAGAAGTACATATAGTATCTTGTATTACATACTGAGATGTTTATAAAACACTACTGATTCTAATTTTGTTTTAATACTGAAACATATATGTACCATCATCAAAACACAATATAGGTTGCAATACAAAACACAATATTTTTGGTACGTATATGTAACAGTGATAAAGATCTTTTTCATTGGAGGGGTGCATATATGCATATATAGATACAAAAAAAATAGTTTCTTACTGTTACTTATATGTTTAAACATAAATCACATTTTTGGTACGTATATGTACTTGTATAAAATCAGCCATTCATACGTTAATGTATGTATCTGTATACAAATACTTTTAACTTGCATTATTTTATAGTGTTTAATTGTTTCATCTTATGTTTAGTAAGACCTAACAAATCTGTTCTTGAATATTCAGTTAGCTGCGTGCATATATACCTACATACATTAACGTAGAAATGGTTGTTTGCATAGAAGTACATATACGTACCAGATACTGTTTTTATTGAAACATATATGTAACAGTTAGAAGTACATATAATATCTTGTATTACATACTGAGATGTTTATAAAACACTACTTATTCTAATTTTGTTTTAATACTGAAACATATATGTACCATTTTGTCAACATATATTGTAACACATTGGTAGTCTTACATATGTTCACATAATTCTATGGCTATATGAAATCAGTATGTATGAAACTTACTTAAAAGTTGTGGCAGCTTCTCTAACTTCTTCAATTGTCCTGTTATTCAAAAAAAAAATATTACGTGTACGTATTAGAAACTAAAAACCACAATAATTTATCAATTGTGAATAGGTACTATAAATAAAACAAAATATGTTACTTGTGCACCAATTCCCCATCGACACGTAAGTTTTTTAGCTCCTCAAATTTACTGCATACAATAGAAGTATATTTATATTAGTATTCAATCTAACGTTATTTTTTATGCCAAAATATGGTATTACCTCTCATCAACAATTCCAGACATCAGGTAGTTCCATATCCTCATTTCTTCCTTCGACATTCCCCTTTTCATGTCAATTGGTCTATTAATAAAAGGCGATACATATTTTGTCGAAGGCTGTTTCACACGTTTCCCTTTTCCCGCAACACTTTTGTATAATTTCATGTTAATATCAACATCGTTGCAGGCCTCTTTTCCAATGTTAGACGTTTTAAACCTTTCAGATATATCCACGAACTCTTGTGTTAGACCTAAACTGTAACTTGGACACTCAGAATTGTGTTCTTTCAACGCCTTATCATTGTCCTTTTGAGCTGATTCGAATTCAACGATTTCTAATACATCCATAGCAAGCTGTGTCCACACTTGAGGGTCATGGATTGGTATTTTCAGATTCTTTGGTGTATGTATATCAACATTTTGGGACCCAACATCTTCAATATCTTCTGGATATCTATATAGCTCCTGATATATCTTTTGGTACGTCTTCACCTCTTCACTTTCAGGGAATAGTTTTTTTGTTGCCCGTAGAGCATTCTCAAATTTTAATTTACCTTGCATATTAATACTCTTAATCGATTCAAGCAGTCCTAGATTCCCCTGCGGATATGAAAAGTATTTTTTTTACATTTATGCATGACATTTGATATTATGCTTTAACATTTATAAAGATACATACCTCTAGCGTTTCGTTATCAAAACCTAACGAATCATCATCGTCGTTTTCAGTTTTGCCCTTGCGCTGCGTATCGTCATCTGATTCAACTTCATACTCTTCATCATCAACATATTGCTCCGTTAACTCTCCCATACCGAACCCACCAACCCTCAAAATCTCGTGTTCCTCCCTTTTCTTTAGTTTTTCCATATTCCAAAACGCAAGTGGTGACATAGTCTTATCACAATTAAAACCCGGGCACATAACACAATCCACATACAAAAGCTGCATTTAAATATCACGTACATATATGTATCATTATTGTATCCTTAAAGTTGAGAACAATTCAGTTATAATACTCTTGATATCACATACATATATGTATCATTATTGTAATAAAAGTTCAAACAATAATCATGAGTGTATAAAACGTATATTTAAGCATAAGTTTAATTAACTTAGCACAAACAAGTACTTCATAAATAAGTTTTGATGATTTTCTACGTACCGTCAAAATAGTCAATGGTCCAACAAAATCACATGATAAGTTGCACCTCGTCCAGTTTTCTTTACACTTTTTGATGACATCTTCAATGCATCCACACCAATCATAATCTTTAAAATTTGTATCCACAGTCATGTGCTTAACCACTTCATATAAACACCTCCCATTCTTACGATTAACAACCATTGTGTTGTAGAAAAGCACCAAAAAATCCAGCTTGAAATGAAAAGAGTCATCATAATCACCTTCCAATATATATCCACAATTTCGGATGGGCTTACATTAACGCCACCATAGCGGGCCCTCCATTTTGAGTAATCCTCAGTCTTCCCCTTACTATCTTTGCTCAATAGGCCTATATCCCCTTTCGGAATCCCTATTAATCTGTAGATGGCCTCTTTATCAACATTGACATCTCCTTTAGTGGTTCTAATCTTTAACTTTCCGGGGTCCAGCATGTCCACAACATAATGTCCAAGTTTAGATGGGATACCATCCACTTTGAACCTTAATAACCTTCCAAATCCCATGCTAATCACAGCCTCTTTTTGCATCTTGTTTAACTGCGACACGGCAGTGTAAAATTGCTTTGGAGACGAACGCGTACGTATTCCAAACCATTTCCGGTGCATTGTAACCCTTTGTTTCATCTCATCCTTAATTTTGGATTCAAAACACCTTTTTCTATCAACAAGATTATAACTTATAATTAAAATACATATCATTAATTTTCAAAACAGCAATTTCTATATAACTTATAAGGAAATCATCGTGATATCGATTGTAATTACCTTTTCTAATCAGCTTCCTTCTCTTCATTTTTTTAATGGTCATTCTAGCTATTTCATTGTTACCCATTGGATATTCATTAGCTGATGATCGTTTACCTGTATCAGGAAAATTTACGTAATAAAAGATTATAATTACAACCACAACGTATCTGTATTATATAAATTTTACTTACGTCCAATAATCTTCCTTTTACATACACTTTTAAATCATCCACCTTTAATCGATCCCTCAACCTTCTTATTACCTGAACATTTCATTTTATTCTTCAATAAAAATATAACTTTTAGGTTGTATACGTACAGGAAATATGAATATCTATTTAATCGCTTACCATCCGATGATGTTTTGCTTTTCTCCACGTCCATTCCTTTTTCAACATTAATGACATTATGATCGACGTTTGTGGATGCCTCACCAGCTATTTTAGCTTGTTACATACAAAAATTACATGATTTAAATAAGTGTTTATTAATATAATTACATCATATTCACTAAAATACATGCATACTTTCAACTAACTATACTCAATTCAATAGTAAAACCATACGTTCATATAAAATAAAATGATTTACCTTTATCTTTCATCATACTTTCATTTATTTTCCGGAAATTTTCCTTCACATCTTTTATGATATTGATTTTCTCTTTTAAAGTTTTCCTACGACTCGCCACTGTTATACAAATATAGATCATTTTCTAGAAAATTATACAAAAGTAAAGGATATAAATATTGATTATTTAAATTTATTACTTACCATATTCGTCAGCACCACCCTTCTTTACCTCGCTTTTTTCCATAGAGTCGAATGAATTGGTATCTTTATCTGGCCATGGTTAAATAAAAAAATTAGTATCTTCACTATTAATATTACTTATTTACAAAAATCAAATTAGAAACTACCTTTTATATCAGAGGTTTGTTCCAGTGAGTCATCCAATTCAATTGGATCGTCCGCCGTGTTGTTGAATTTATTAAAAGTGTAGAGTTTTGCAATCCTTTCACTTTTTTTCCTACCTGGATAACAAATATTTTTATAATAATGTTAAATTTTACATATGATGCAAACGAATTAAAGTATCATGTCCACACTTACTTGATGACATCTTCACCGATACAACAGTATCCTCCTCAAAACACTTACCTACATATGAATTAGTGAAACAATTTACACTCTGCAGATTTCATTTGTCTATAGAACATACGTATCAGTCATTATTTTAATATTATATGCTATTACAAAGTGGCATAATGTGGGATTTTAAGAATATACTACAAATGCATACATATAATGCTTAAATCAACTAATCAAAGAGATAAATCAGCTAATCACAGAGATAAAAAAAACAACCAATTTTTTTATGCATGTTCTGGGGTCTGCATTTATAATGCTACATCTACATACCTATTTGGTCCATGCTATTAACATTCTCATTACTTGTATATATACAATATTATCTCAATACAAGTTTGGTACATATACGTAACACAATACAGCATACTTGTACCATTGCTCACCATTTCTATACCAACACACAATTTAAATACATTATAAAGTAAAATTATATATACATTATCTACCATTGCTAATTTACATTTATCCCATTTTTTTGGTACATATATGTAACAAAATGCTATAGTCAAGTTTAAAACAACTAATCATGAAGATAAAATTGCCACATTCAATATCTACATCTTTTTTTGGGACTGTATTTTATAATGCTACATCCTACCAGGTATCTGGGGCATTTTTAATGACATACACATTGATTCCATACATTTTTCATAACCTCATTAATCGTTTTGGTACATATATGTAACACCAATCTTATATATTCAATTAAATCAACAAATCACAGAGATAAAAATCCAACAACCAATATTTTTATGCATGTTATGGGATCTGCATTTATAATGCTACATCCAAATAGCTATTTGGTCCATGCTATTAACATTCTCATTACTTATATATATAGAATATTTTCTCAATACAATTTTGGTACATATACGTAACAAACTTCAGCATACTTGTGCCATTGGTCACTGATCCTATACCAACACACAATTTAAATACATTATAAAGTAAAATTGTATATACATTATCTACCATTGCTCATATACATTTATCCCATTGTTTTGGTACATACAAATTAAAATTGTACCAAGCATTCCTAAAATTATTACTGCCAATGTAAATTAACCGACTAACATCATACATATTGTGTATTTTCAAACTAAAACGACACATACATACATGTACAAACAAGAATTTTAAACCAGGTCAAAATTTAAGAGATATAGAATCGCAGAATACATGCGTACATATACGTATCAAAAGCCCTAATTGAATTTAAATTGAATTTAACAACAAAAAACCTAACCCCCAACTTACACACACCTTAGAATCGATTTCTATGATTATGTATAACCCAATTTTCATTTGATTTCCAAGTTTCGATCATTAATAAGAACACATACCTACTGGTTTTCGAAAAACAACGATTCCGAGCACAAGTGTTGCAGAATCACCAACGACGATGTAATACCGTTCAATTTCTTCCGAATGTATGTATTTGTGACAAAGAAATCAACGATTTTGTATAGAATAGCAAGTTCTATTCTTCCAAATTTACAGAGGTCTCGTTTGAAAAAGAATAGAGATTTTAGGAGTTTTTTTAGGAAACTGATTTTAATTAACTGTTTCATGATCTTATGAAATCCCTAAATTGCCCTTTTCTTCTTTTAAATTGAATATTTAAATTATATTCATTTACATAATTGACACTACTAGTTAATAGCCATTGATCTATATAATTAATGGTTAAGATTGAGTTTTCAAGGTTTTCATTTATAATTAGCTTTTCAATGGATCTCCCCCCTATATATATATATATATATATGTATGTATATATATAGGGTAAGGTTCCTTTGTTAACCCTTGTTTATTGCGATAACCCGTTAACCCTAATGTAGCGAACACTTACACCACTGTAACTAACATTTACATCGCGTTACACCACTGATGTAACGATTTTCCCTCCATTTTAAAAAACTCCACCATTTTTTTATAACGTTTTTAACTTTTTTGTATGACGTTATTTTTAAACAAATTACACCATTAAATAGATCGTTCTAATATCTTTAATTTGAGTATAGTCTTGCTATATTTTTTTTAAAAAAATTTACCGTTCGTTTTGGACCACTAGTTTTATCACTGTAACTCTAAGTTACAATGGTGACGTGGCTTGCTGTGGACCACTAGTTGGTTAATGTGTTATCGTAATAAACTAGGGTTAACATTTGATCATTTCCCTATATACATATATACATATATATATATCTGTGTGTGTGTGTGTGTGTTTGTGTGTGGATGAAAATCGGTTACGACCAATTTGGAGGACAGTAAGTGAAGAAGAAGAATACCACCCGTAACCACGTTACGAAACTCAAAAGTGACATTTTCATTTAAATATTTTGCAAATTTTATAGGATGGTGTTATACATACCTCACTTCTAACATATTTTAACTTGTCATACTCCCCGTTTAACTTTTTAAAATAGTTAACTTTTTATTTTACATTTCTTATTTACCATATCACTCCTTAATATGTTAAACTAAATTTTTTTAAGTTTTATTTGTTTATTGTTTACTTTTAATCTTTATTATTTTTGGTTTTTAATGTTTTTAATTGTAGTAATTATGAATGTTTGTTAAAAAAAATCCAAACGCATAAAATAACTGAAAACCGAACCGTATTTGTAACCGAAAAGTCCAAATCAAATCGTGAATTTGTTTTTTGGTTTGGTTAACGATACACAAAATCTTGCTTATTCGTTGCGGTTATCCGTATAAACTGAATAATAAATGGTATAATAGGTCTAATCGGATAATCGAACAGAATAATAAATGGTATAATAGGTCTAATCGGATAACCGAACTGAATGAACTGATTTAAAAGGTTTAGTCAGTTGAATTTGGTTTGTTTACGTCTATTTCTAATTGTAAAAGATATTTTTTATTTTTATTAAAAGTTTTTTTTCTAACTTCAGAAATGTTTATATTAAATTTTTGAGTAAATTTTGTTTTTGGTCTATGTGGTTTAACAATTTTAATCATTTCAGTCCAAAAAGAAATATTTGATCATATCATGCTCTGTTGTTTTATTTTTGTAACGGTTTTAGTCCAATACACTACTCTGTTAGTTGTGTCTGTTAAGTTTAAGGTATTTTGAACATTTTTAATCTAACCCAAAGTCACTTGTCACCCACCTCACTTTTTTCTTTCCTCTTCCCTTCTAGATCCCATGTCACCTTCCCTCTCTGACGACCACTATCATCTTCTTCGGCTAGATCCCCTAACTGAAATCCTAAAGATCAATATGTAGAGATTGTTGTGGCCTGATATGCAAATAACACATACACAAAAAAGTAGAAGCGACAATGTTATGGCGGTTCAACGCAACGGTGTTGGCTAGATCTGCACCATGTGGTTTGGGCATTTTAACTATATTAGTTCAAAAACAACAAAATAATAAAGAAAAGTCGCATCGAGCCCTAACCCCCACTGAACGGTCAACGACTCATAATCCCAATACTTGTTGGGGCGGATAACATTTACGTCGGCATAAACCCTATCTTTGGAGGGACGCTGGGGCGACAGATAGTGTTGCTCCAAATTCCTCACCTAGAGGCGAGTCGAAGAAAGAGCAGTGCAAGGGGTGACTCATTCGGTTCAGGTTCATCCCATATGTCATATAGCTTCATTTCTCCTTTGCTAAGCGTACGAGCTGCAACCACAGAAAACTCGTTAGAGGGCCCTGGAGCCTAAGCTCCGAAGGCACTCCGACGCACAAGTCAGTGTGTGTATGAAATGGATCAAACATAATCATAAACGTATAACAATTAGAATAAAGATTATGGATATATGGAGTTGAGCGGAAAATTCAATAGGTTTGGAGTGAGAGCTGAAGACTCAGGAGGTTTGGAGTGAGAGCTGAAGACTTAGGAGGTTTTGGAGTGAGAGAGTGATTGTGTGCCCCTTTTACATGTTGATGGATAGTGGTATTTATAGTGGCTAACAATTCAGAGAGCTTGGGGCCTGGTTTTATTTTGGGTATTCTGTGGTCAGACATCTGAACCCAAATATCTTGGATAGAGGGTGTTATATCATTTCGGTGTAAAATGTTTCTTACATATCATAAATGCCATCTTGTCTTTATAGTTGACTTCTACATTTTGTCACTCCTGATTGTGTTTACTCATATGTCCCTATCTACTCAGAGGCTAACCTAATCTTTTTGTCATGTTACAATCTGATTATATTCTCTAGAAACCCATGAGAGTTTTCCTTCTTGATTAAGACTCTTCTTTCCTTTATGCTTGATCCTTTAAAATTCCTAGGTATGGAATCCCAATCTAGTCATTTCCTTACCGAGCTGCAGTTAGGATCTTCCATTTGAGTAAGCCGCGGCCCATTTGGGTTCGCTGGTCTCACCAGCCGCGACCCACTTGGGTTCGCTGGCCTCACCAGCCGCGGCCCTCTTGGGTTCCGTCGGCTTCATCAGCTGCGGCCCATTTGGGTTTCGCCGTGTTCATCAGCCGCGGCCCACTTGGGGTTCGCTGGCTTCACCAGCCGTGGCCCGCTCGGCTCCGTTATGTTCCTTAGTTGCGACCTATTTTTGGTTCGGGACTATACCACTTGGGGTTTGATGGCCTCACCAGCTGCAACCCCTTCAGTGTTGTAGTTGGGGTGGTACCCCATCATGTCCCCCCAGTCCAATGCTATGGTTTTCACCATAACATTGGAATAATAATAAAAAAAAGGTTTAGTTTTTGATGGTTTTCCTTCGTCCTTCTTACATCATTCGCCCTGGTTACATTCATTACTATAGTTGTAAACACAACGCATCACCCTTTTCTGATTAGTTTGATCACTATTGTTTCTATGTCTGATTCGCGCCTTGCAGATTAGAAGCGTTCCTCACTCGTTTCGAAGTTTGACTAGTTTTATTTGATGGTCCTCATACTCACTTTACTTTTATGGTTGCGAAATTAACATTGATATTATTTACTAAAGAATGCTTGATACAAATGATTTCAAGTTACCGGCTCAAATATGGTTGAGTGATTCAAATGACTTCATCCTTATCTACCCAAGAATGGTTGGGTGATTCAATCATTTCCACGGACATTGACATCGAACTCGTTGAGCTTTGATTGTATTGTCTACCTAAGCATCGTTAGGTTATTCAACTGGTTTCACAATTACAAACTCAAGCATGGTCGAGTCATTGTTACTCGCTTGATTTCATGGTTACTAACTCAAAATGAGTGTGCTTGCTTTTAACATCATATACCCAAGCTTGGTCACTTGCTTGATCTCATGGTTACAAACTCAAACGTGAGTGTGATTGTTTTTATCATCATCTATCCAAGCCTGGTTACTTGCTTAGTCTCATGGTCATAAAACTTGAACATGATTGAGTTACTTGATTGCTTGTAACATCATATACTTAAGCTTGGTTACTTGCTTGATTTCATGGTTATTAACACATATATGATTGAGTTACTTGGTTACTTGTAACATCATATACTCAAGCTTGGTTACTTGCTTGATTTCACGGTTAGTTGAGTCAAACATGATTGAGTTACCTGGTTGTACGTAACATTATCTACTCAAGCTTGGTTACTTGCTTGATTTCATGGCTACTAACTTAGACATGATTGACTGTTACTTGGTTGCTCGTAACATCATCTACCCAAGCTTGGTCGAGTGACTCAAGTGCTTTGAAAGTTGTCTACTAGACGTGGCTAGCTGACTTAGGTGCTTTCAATGTTTTTCACCTAGACGTGGCTAGGTAACTTAATTGTTTTCAAAGTTGTCCACCCAGACGTGTCTGGGTGACTTAATTTCTTTCAGCGTTGTTTACCCAGACGTGGTTTGGTGGCTTATCTACTTTAAAAGTTAAAATACATCATTTAGTTACATATAAATACATGTATTCCATGTATGCAGGATGGTGGTGAGATCTAGTTGAGGGAGTTTGTATGCGCCATTGTTCCTATCTTCCTTAGTTAAATAAGGACTTTAACTTAGGCCTATAAATCACAGCTAAAACCGTGAGCTACACCTCATAATTGGGTCAAGAGCTACAAACGATAACCGGAAGCAAACGCGTCCATGACGCTGATTGGAGGCACCATACAAATTACATCTAGAGCTAAGTATGTAGCATCTATGAGTCTGCTCCCTTCATGGATTCAGGTTTCTTTAATAATGACCCTTTAATTGTAATAGATTTATCAGAAGTGGTATACTCGAGTCTTGTAACTGGAAATTATAAGTTTGACTCAGAAGGTAGAACTAACGTTTTGGCATCGAATCCATTGATTCGTGACTTTGCTATAACCCACCAGATGTTAGGTTTCTTTGAATCTTATTAAAAGTGCAATTGACCATCGGTTGCAATAGCACATACCGGCCAAAACAAAACACTAGCCAAAGTTCACATCAGTCGCAGCTCAGCACCAACCGTATTTTAGCACAGGTTGAAGCTCATGCAAGCCGCAGCTTAGCATCACTCACAACTCATTCCAGCCGAAGCTTACACGAGTCGCAGCTCAGCATCAGCCGCAACTCATCCCAGCCGAAGCTCCTGCTTCTAGTTACGGCCCAAGTCTTGTTTATGTCCATGATCCTTTAACCTATGATCTATCCATGTTTTCTTAAATCTTCTTATTATGTTAGGGGTAATCTTTAATATGATAGTGGTGGCTTATCATTAGCTTGATGGTAGTTTTCTTCAGCAATTACTAGCAAATATTTTTCATTGTTATTTCATGTAACCGGTAGTAGTCTTGTTAGTGTTCAAGTTTTTCAACGTTCATTTAGAAATATACATAGTTGTGTGTCAAGTGTGCGTTCTTGGTTTTATATACTTGCTTTGAGTTAGTGTAGTCTAACATATTTTAACCTAATACAAACTTAGAGATTCCACTTTTACGTTTTTCATTATACGTAGAACGTCAATGAATACCAGTGAAAAGATAATATTAAAAAAGGAGAAAATTCCTAACGGAAAATTTTGAGGGTCGGATTCTAGTATTGTTTTTACATGAGCTTTTTGTATCCATTGTTTTTAATGCATATCATAAATCATGGTTTTTGAAGTGGTGAATAAATCGTCGTTCTTATGAGAATTTATATATATGCACACTTATTTACCAAGGAGGATTCTAGAGGCGACACACTTAGGATAGGTGTCATGATCAACAACCGAAGTAGTGACATACAAGTTATAGTTATGGTTGAGAACTTAAATGTCACTTAAAGTAACTACTATGTTTCTTAATGATCTGCTTTCAAGATCCACAATTCAAGGATATTAAGCTTGGACAAGGCCGACTGATAGGTTCAGTCACCTATCATGGGCCTATTATCAACTTTAATGTTGGAATCCCTTAGGGTAAAAAACTACTAGTGAATAACCCACAAGATTAAGACAAATGTGTAACACGCTAGCAAAACTAAGGAAATAAATTATATAGTAATGCTAAGGCACAACATAACTGTGGCTCAAAAGGAGCTATTATGGCCATTAGGTTAAGCGAATAAATGAAATCCAACGTATCATTGCGCTGGTTCATCGAGATGAGTTAAACTAATATTATATGAAAAGTTTTAATGTCGTTTTTTAAAATTACATAGGAGTTGTAAACATTGCTTGAACAAATTGTCAACTTAAATATGAGATTTCTACTTAAAATAAATGGGAAAAAAAATTAATATCTATCTTTCTATAAAATAAATACCTCTCCAACCCACTTGTATGCAAGAAATATAAGGGACGTGATATTTACAATATGATTACGCGAACTAGTACGAATCTTTGTATTTAAAAAAAATCACAATATGATGGACTCTATCATGTATTTGTACTAGCTATTATGAGAATTGTATTGACTCAAACACTTAAAATAAATAGTAAACAAAGATTCCGACTCTATCTCTTTCCTGTCCATAGAAAACTAAACACCAACTTAAAATTAATTCTCGACTGGGTGGGACTCACCCACAAGCTCAGCCGCAACTCACAGTACATCAATTGAGCCGCGGATTATATCGCAAATTACAACTTTGTTTTGAATTTAATTGGCAATTACTAACACATGATATTTAATACTTAAAAACACCCATCAAGCCACGGCTCAAGTGGACAAGAGTATAAGTGTTTGATTTTTGAATAATTTTAACAATAACACCCAAAAATAAGAAGGGAAGGAAGCTTGCAAATCGATTTCTCTATTTGGGTTTTCGAGATGAGGTTTTATATTTTATACACAAATTCATCTTTTAGTTAAGTATAAAAATTATACTATAACCGTAAGGATAACAAGTCCAAACTGCAACTCGAGAGGCTAGATAAACCAACGAATAGTTGGTTATGGTGTGTTGGAACTATTAGAAGGTTAGGGAGTGTGCCCAAGCCCCGGCTTACGAGATAACATGGCAAATAACAACGCGAGGATAAAGGAGTGATATAGGGTAACTCCATGTAAGCCGCGACCAGTTTGAAGGACCCGGGCACCATGCAAGCCGCGGCTCGAGGCTGCGGCTCAAGGCTGCGGCTCATGTGATCTCTAGCAATGGATTAGACGAGCTCTTATAAAATTGAAGCTCTACAAAGAGTTGCTTCAAATAAGATAATATGACCTTGGCTCCGGTTGAAACGAAGTTGCCAGCTAGAAACTAAAATGAATTGAAGTGTTTGTTAAGCAACAGGAGGGGCATCCGAAATGAAGGAACCGAGGGGTTCCAAAAACCATATACGTACAAAATGAAATCAGTATATTTGATTTTAAGGTTTTCTATCTCGAGAGGTCTTAAAAGCATCTTTTTCTAACACCCTAAAAACATGCTAACTTGAATATAGTTGTACAATCACAGGCACCATAAGCTAGAGACAAAATAAGCTGCAATGAATTCTCAACACACATACTATATGAAACAAGAGGTCAACTTGCTTTTAATCTTTAGCCATTTGCTTTATCATATATGGCAATGTAGACATAATATTTTATCACCACTAACTATAATAATTTACACAATATGTCCTATTTAACATTTTAAGATATTGTTCTTGTAGAAAATAAGAGGACAGCAACGTAATATATTAGTTTTCTCTATTTTATGTACGTACCAAACATACATAAAAATCTAAAAATGCCTTTTCCCGAAATGTACATTGCACATTTTTATGTATATAATGTCATGAACAAATTAGAAGTTATGTGCTTACTCTAGCTAGTGCTACTCGAAGTCAAATATGGAGCAAGTGATCTAGATAAAAAGCTCATTAAATATTTAGAAACTCGTTCCGTATGTGTTTGAATGAACTAATTTGTAGTTTTTTTAGTATATGCATGTTTTGTTAATGATAAAAATGACACACCAATACATTTGCTTTTTGGGATATGTAAATCATTAGTTTTTAGAGATCTAACAAATCAATATCAACGCATGAGCAAAAATGATGTTAGCATACTATGGAGGAGAAAGTTTGAGATTTGGAACCTGATAACTTAAGAGTCATGGATATAGATCTGGATGTCATGCAGAACGCACAATACACACAGATCTAGTCGTACGTTGCGTAGAGAGCATGAAACATATTTTGCTCGTGGTCCCACGGATGGCGCCAAATATTGCTCCAAATTCCTCACCTAGAGGCGAGTCGAAGAAAGAGCGGTGCAAGGGGTGACTCATTCGGTTCAGGTTCATCCCATATGTCATATAGCTTCATTTCTCCTTTGCTAAGCGTACGAGCTGCAACCACAGAAAACTCGTTAGAGGGTCCTGGAGCCTAAGCTCCGAGGGCACTCCGACGCTCAAGTCAGTGTGTGTATGAAATGGATCAAACATAATCATAAACTTATAACAATTAGAATAAAAATTATGGATATATGGAGTTGAGCTGAAGATTCAATAGGTTTGGAGTGAGAGCTGAAGACTCAGGAGGTTTGGAGTGAGAGCTGAAGACTTAGGAGGTTTTGGAGTGAGAGAGTGATTGTGTGCCCCTTTTACATGTTGATGGATAATGGTATTTATAGTGGCTAACAATTCAGAGAGCTTGGGGCCTGGTTTTATTTTGGGTATTCTGTGGTCAGACATCTGAACCCAAATATCTTGGATAGAGGGTGTTATATCATTTCGGTGTAAAATGTTTCTTACATATCATAAATGCCATCTTGTCTTTATAGTTGACTTCTACCTTTTGTCACTCCTGATTGTGTTTACTCATATGTCCCTATCTACTCAGAGGCTAACCTAATCTTTTTGTCATGTTACAATCTGATTATATTCTCTAGAAACCCATGAGAGCTTTCCTTCTTGGTTAAGACTCTTCTTTCCTTTATGCTTGATCCTTTAAAATTTCTAGGTATGGAATTCCAATCTAGTCATTTCCTTACCGAGCTGCAGTTAGGATCTTCCATTTGAGTCAGTCGCGGCCCATTTGGGTTCGCTGGTCTCACCAGCCGCGACCCACTTGGGTTCGCTGGCCTCACCAGCCGCGGCCCTCTTGGGTTCCGTCGGCTTCATCAGCCGCGGCCCACTTGGGGTTCGCTGGCTTCACCAGCCGTGGCCCGCTCGGCTCCGTTATGTTCCTTAGTTGCGACCTATTTTTGGTTTGGGACTGTACCACTTGGGGTTCGATGGCCTCACCAGCTGCGGCCCCTTCAGTTTTGTAGTTGGGGTGGTACCCCATCAGATAGCTTTTCCTATCTTTTGCACCAGGGTTTCCTACAGAGAGAGCGTCGACGGGAGGCTGTAAGACGGAGTTGAGGGTGATTGAGGTGGGTGAGAGATGGTTTGGTTTTGTTCAGGGTATTTGTGTTTTGTGTTTGCGGTGGTGGTGGTGTTGTAGTGGTGCGTTCGGAGAAGTATGGTTGAGGGGATTTGGGGGTGTGGATGGAGGAGCGATGAATTGCAGAGAAGGCCTTATCGCCATCAAACGGGTGTTATAATCAAGAAGAAAACCTCAGAGTTATGTGAATTAATATAATTTACATAGTTAGTCCTTCAAATATAAAATAACTAAAGTACCCTTACATTTAACTGTAAAAACTAACACAGTTAGTGTTAGATGTTAGGAATCAAAATCGTTATAAAAAGAAACCACAGAGTATGATATGATCAAATATTTATTTTTTGGACTAAAATAGTTAAAATGGTTAAACCACAGGTACCAAAACCAAAATTTACTCTAAATTTCTATACAATTTTTATTATTTTATATATAAGTTTTTTTACCGTTAAATAAAAAGTGTTTTTGAAACCTTTTTTAAGGGAAAAAAACGTTTTTCTAGTGTTAAAAAAAATTCAGGGTAAAATATAACAAGTTTTAAAACTAGATTTTAAGGGAGAGAGTATGACAAGTAATGGAGGAGGGTATGTATAGCTTAACCCATTTTATATCAATTAAATTTACAAAAGTGTTATATTAAGGGGCTATTTGGCAAATCTGATTGAATAAGTGTTGAATGAATAAGAGGGTCTAAACCAGTAAGAGGTCTGAACCAGTAAGAAGTCTAAACTAATAAGTGTGTTTAGTTACACCTTAATTTATTAACCCTTTATTTCATCCCTAAACACCCACACCACCCACTGCCCAACCCTTTTCTCTCGCAGACCTCACGCCACCGCCACCACCGTCTGACTCATCACTTCCACCATTGTCGCCGGCGGCGCCGTTGCAATGGGCCGCCTCCACCGCCCTTCGGTCATCTCCACCTTAACCTCTTACAAACACCCCACCTTAACTTCCACCGCCCTTCTAGCGTCTCCACTACCCTTGGAATTTTGATCTAGTCCGCCTCCACCGCCCTTCGGTCGACTCCGCCTCCACCGCCCTTCTTCACCGCCATATGGGTCCAAGACATCGGAAAAGCCTTCGGCATCCTCGCCGTGGCCGTCGCCGACCAGTACCAGATCCGCCCTCGCTGTCGCCGATCCGCCCTCGCTGTCGCCGATCCGCCCTCGCCGTCGCAGCCCGCCACAGCCGTGGCCGTCGCCATCGCAGACCAGACCAACGCGAACCACCGACTTCACGTCTGACTCAGGTCAGATGTTGGTTTAGATCTGACCGAATAAGGGGTTCGGTCAGACATCTTCTCCGATAAGATGCATGTAACCAAACAAGTCACGTCTGACCGAGTCAGACGTTCACATCTGACCAGGGTCGGTCACATCCAACCAAACATCCCCTAACCCTCGAAGTCTTAGGGGTGTAAAAGGTTCCACGAAGATTATGAAATACAGTAGCAAAGGTAGAACTTTTTCAACGTGCAATATCAAAGGAAGATATGATTTTATTAAATTAATATTGTAATAATTTTTCTTTAAACCAGCAGAATGATTTATTTAAATAAAAATAAATTTGGGAACGGAACTAAAAAAACTTGCTCCGACCGTTGGACTCGTTTTACCGGAGTTTATTATTCCACAAGCTCTTAAATCTTCTACTCTAATAAAAATTACTTACAATATAACATAATTTTCTTAGATCTAAAATAGCTTTTTGCAAGTGATCTTTTTTATTAATGTATTTCTAAAGAAATGAACTTTTATCAAATAATTTTTTTTGGTAATACATCAAACCTTTTTTTAAAATTTGAAATATTATAAATTTGGTGTTTTTATAAACCAAAATAACTAAAATTGGAAGTTATAATAAAAAATTTAAAAAAATAATAGTTTTAAAAGTGGTTTGTTTTGAAACAAATTATCAATTTATTTTAAAAAGAAATTAAAAAAGTTGATATCTTATCTTAAATATTATTTTATAATTAATACATTTTCTTTCTATTTGATATTTTATTTATCTAAACCGTGTAATACACGGGTTACAATAGCAAGCTTTTTATATATATCTTTTCATAAATTTCATCTTTTTTATTATGCATTTTTTTTTCATGTTTTAGTGTTTTATACTCTTATTTTTTCATTAATGATTAACTTATTACGTATAGACAAAGGGTCACCATCTTGTAACCAATAATTGCTTGAGTTTTGACTATACTTAGTCATGGGACCCATATATTTCGAGGCTAATTACAATATATCGTTAAAACTTAAAATTTTAAACAACATTTTTTCCCTAAAATATCTAAAAGATCTGAAAGAAAAACAAAACATCAAGTATGGATTGAATCTGAATCTAAATATGGTTATATGGTATACTAGTTTTATTAAACCCGTGTATTACACGGGTTGAATAAAAATAAAAAACGGCTGCGGTCTTGGTTCATTGGTTCCCCACTCACATCTTGACAGTGAGGTCCCGGGTTCGACCCCGGGCACCCTCACTTATTTTGCCTTCCAAAAAAAAAAAGAATAAAAATAAATAAATAGAATATAAAATTATTAATTATAAATCAATATTTTAAAATAAGATATGATTGAAATCTTTTTTCATAATAAATAAAATAAAATTTTTATTTTAAAACAAATGTTTTAGAAATGTCATATTTAAAAACTTTCTTCTATGTCTCACTTTTAACTATTTTTTGTTTATAAAAGTTTTACTTTTTAAAAACACTATTTATAAAAATTTTATAATTTTTAAAAAGTTTGATGTTCTAAAAAGTTTCTAAATTATGAAAAATATTTCCTTAGAAATAACAGTAGCAAAAATATCTTTTTTAATTTATTAAAAAACTATTTTAATAAAAAAATTAAATAATATTATTAGTAATTAATGTTATTATTAAATAGGAGAGAGAAGCGGGAAAAATTGTTGAGGAGCAATATGGTGTTGACATGTGTCCTCTTAGATACCTTTTTATTAGAGTAGGGAGATTCGTTGTATATATACTAGATTATTACGCGTGTTACGTAGAATCCTTAATAAAACTTCTAAATTTTCATACAAGGTATATTGTATTAGTTAAATTAAAACATAATTTTGACTTTTAAAACTAGTTTTGAGGTGATTTAAGCAATAAAATAGTGAATACATTAAAGGAAATAAGTAAGTTTGAAGATGTTATCAAATTTAAAATCACAAAATTAGTTAGTTTTTCATATGTAATATATCTATATCAGATATTGTTTACATCTATGAACATGATTTATGTGAAGCTATGTTCGCATATCCACTTTGACTTGCATAGGAGACTAAAATCCTATTTAATACATGTTTATTTTTTTAATATCCTAGCTTTATACTGTATGCCGTATATTTACCGATGCAACCTTATTGGCCATCCGCCATTATCACATAGAGTCTCGGTTCTATTTTACTTCTTTTTAAATTTGTTAAATCACTTATTATTTTACACTTATTAGACACTAAGTGTAGGTTTAGAGATATTTAACTTCGCCATTTTATATAATGACATATTTCATGAGTCAACGGCACACTCATAAGATGTATCACAAATTTATAGCTTTTCCATTTGAGAAATAATGAACATTATACAAAAAAGTATATGTATCACCTGTCTTGTTCTCCTTCTTTCCTTTTATTTTTACAATAAGATGCATTTCATTTTCATCCAAAAAAAATCGATGCAACAATGCTCTTTATACGTTTTTGTATTGGAAATCTGATGTAGCGCATGGAATGAAATCAAAGCTTAAACACGTTGATTCTGCGAATAACCGTGATGATATTCACCCAAACCCCCCAAATTCGACCCCAAAAGTCACGAATTTAAAAAGACGAACATTTAATTGCAAAAATGATCAAGTGACCATCCAAATTACATCAAGGCAACTTAAATAACAAGCCAAAATTCGAACGGGCCTAAAACAAACAACCATGGGCCAAACAAAAGCCCAAAACAAAACCGAAAAACTAGAAAGAAACATAAAAGTGGCCCAAAAACACATTTAGAGGCCTTATTTTGGAAAAATAACGGGATAACCCGCCTACGGCTAGTTACCGTGACTAGGGCTGTTCACGAGCCGAGCCGAACCGAGCGGACCTTTGCTCGTGCTTGGCTCGTTTTCAAACCGAACCGAGCCGATCGGCTCGTTTACAACCGAGCGGAAAATCGAACGATCATTTTTCGAGCGTTAAATTTTCGAGCGAACATCGAGCTAGCGCAAACGAGCGGCAAATAATTTATACAACCCAACTATCTTGTGTGTCATGCAATTTATACTACAGTGAATAAGGTTTAATAACTTTAAAATCAGCCACATTTCATTACATAATACTTTCATGGATGATAACACGTTGTAGCTGATGATGAAGCTAGCTAAGTCTGTAGCTGATAAGGCGAAGAGCATATTGCAGATAACGGTGACGGTGAGAGTGAGATGATCGAAAAAATATCTTTTAACGGCTTAGGATTTCACTTTTATATTAAGTGTAGAATTCTTTTATTAGGTTGATTGATCAAATATGTATAAATAGAATTATATATTTGTATATAATCGGTCAAATCTACTAGAGCACTACGTATAAACTATACAAACAAACAAACAAACAAACATACCCAGTGTATCCCGCTGAAGAGCAGGGTCTGGGAGGGGTATGTGGTGGCAAGTCTTTCCTCTATCCTGATAGATAGAGAGACCGCTTCCGAAGAGACCCCCGACTCGTTAACAAAGGCACTACGTATAAACTATATATACATATTAATTCGATCTGAATCGAACCGAGCGGACTTGCTCGTGCTTGGCTCGTTTACAAACCGATCCGAGCCGATCGGCTTGTTTACAACCGAGCAAAAATTCGAACGAGCATTTTTCGAGCAAATCCCGAACGAACGTCGAGCGAGCGTCGAGCGTCGAACGGTTTGGACAGCCCTAACCGTGACGTAGTCCACGGTCGTCTTGGACCTCCAAAAATATTAATGCCCAGTCTTCAACACTTGGGCTCGCATCAAAATCACTTTCTATTTATTTATAATCAAAACAGAGTATCATCTATTGCTAAAAACTATATTAATAACCGCATAAGAAATACATATCGCTTCAATAAAAATGTTAAAACTAAAAAAAATTAGTTTATGACTCTCCACTTTTTCTTTAAATAAACTATTAATGTATTAAAATTTAAGTACATATATTCTAGTCACTTTATATAATAAATAATAAAAAAAGTTTATTAAATTCTACTGATTTATAAAAAGCCACTTACTATTTAAAATTTTCTTGTGACTTGAATATCTGAAAGAACATTTGACTTTGTGTGACATAACTTTTGTGTAGAGAATTGAAGTTGTTCGTTTGAAATTGACACCTCAAGAAAAAAAGCCATAAATACAACACAAAACATCATACTCAAACGATGAGCGCATTGAACGTCGTCGTACTTATGTTACAACGACGACCAAATGATCTCTTAAGACTATATAGTATATACCTAGGAAACGACGGCATGCACTCTATACGAAAGACCAAACTTTAATATAAAGCACAAAAGAAATCTGAAATTATTTAAGACATCTTTTTAATGATGAAGTATATTTGATAACTTTGCTACCATTAAAACCGAATCAACATATCATTGTTATGATATTATTTTTTTTCTTTACTAGCAAACAAACAAGTTCTCTATTATACACATACTTTGCTTTTAAAATCATTAAATATGTATCTTATAAGATTTAAACATACAACTTTTGGTTAATAACTATATTAATTTGCCATCAAGATACATAGCCGGTTCAATATTTTTGAAGGCCTAAAGCGAAACAAAATTTTAAGGCACTCACCTATATGTTATTCCTAAAGATTTTTGTGTCAACATTGAACATTCAATGAAATTTTCGTGAACAAGTTTCGTAAGTTAACCTCGATGAATCAAGTTTTGTATGTTGACATCGATAAACCTTCAAGAATTATGTTATCATTCGATAATTTTGTTATCCTTCTCATTTATCTCTAAAAACATATGTTTTATTTTGAAATTTAGGGGCCCTTAAATTTTGGGGGCCTTGCTTTAGTTGTTTATACTGTAGAGACGTCACTGTCAAGATATATTCTTAGGACTATTACGATATTAATTAATATAATTAATAGCTGTATATTAATAAGAACACCAAAAATAAAATGTATACTTTTCTAAGTGAGTAATTTCGTAATAACCAATAATATCTTGGTCTAGTGGTCAAGGAGGAGGTCGAAGGTTTTGTCTCTCTTAAAGATCCAATGTTCAAACATTGACATGAGTGAATATTACTAACTTGATAATACTAACAACTAACCAAAAAAAAGTTATTTTCAATGTTTTCAGAACCGGATCGGACGTCGAACCGGACGCCTTACTGGTTTGGTAGTCGGACTGGATTTAAGAACCGGATGACGTCATCATTATATATATAGTATATTATATATATAGTTATATATATAATCAAATATAAGTAATTTATATGTATTTTATAGTTATATATAAAACTTAAGTATATTTGTATATCTAACACACTAATTTATAGTTCAACACCCCCCCGCTTTTACTCAAAAAAATAAAAAAAATACCGAAAACCGGTCCGGTTTCCCGATCCGACCACCGGTTCGGGAAGAACCAGCCGGTTCGATCACTCAAAAACGAATCTGACCGGACCGGCCACCGGACCGATCCCCGGTTGAACCGGTCGGACCGGCCGGTCTGATCCGGTCGTGAAAACAACGGTAATTTTATAATATTATTAAGGCTAGAATTGAGAAAAGATTAGACATGATTGGCAAAATTCATGGGGTTTATATAGATCCAAACTAGTGGGGACAAAAACTGACACTTGTCAACTCTCCTAGGACTAAATGACAAAATACAAAGAAAATGTACATGCCACCTAACTTAAGGGGAACACCACATGTGAATCTTTTCCCTTAGGACACGTGTATGGCAGCCTTCACCCTTTTGTATTTGTCTTTCTTCAAATATCCACCTTAAAAATTTCTAATTAAATTACCCAAGCCATGTATTTTAGTGTTTCTTAGTTTTTTTTTTCTTTTTCCATTTCACATGATATTTGTCTTAGTTTTTTGTAGTTTTTATTAAAGTAAAAGGTTTATGGTGGTATCGGTGGATCCTAATGAAAATTCACAGGTTGGGTCTCCTGTGTTCGGGGCACGATGTTCCCGACCAACGTCAGTTTTTCTTAGACATTCCCGGAATTTCACTGTGGCCACTACATAACCCCTTAGATATTTATAATATTAGCATGGAGTTGAATCTAATGGCAAACTCATTTTAATGTAAAGGTTTGAGTCTCGTTTTTTGATTTTGTGTAAATTATTTGGGGGGTTAAAATTGGTTAAATGAGTGAGTTGTTGTTTCAAGAAATATTTATATTATTAAAAATTTACAGTATTTATAGAAATTGTTTATTTATATTTTTGGATATTTTCACTTAAAATTTTTATGTTATTGTATTTATATCGACATAAATTATAAATTTTATATTAAGTTTGTACTTATTTACACATGAATTCATAACTTTTAAAACACTCAAGAATACAATTTGATTTTCATAAACCTTTAAATCAAAATAATCATTTTTCAGCTTAAATTTATATTTTTATTATATATCTTTGTCTCTATGGTCATGAATATTGCAAACGGTGTCTAGTTTCTTTAAATATTATTAAAAATATTTTTATAATGTCCTTGTTATTTTAGAGTATTGGTAATTAGCTTTGCTGAAAGTAACGTGGTGTAGTTTTAATTGTGATTTATGTTTTGAATTTTTGTACTTTTTATGTATAAATGCTTATATTATGTTATGTACAAGAAAAAAATTTAAAAACATCATTTATTTATGTGTAGTTTTAATTGTTAACCAACCAACATATATATAAGTTATATGCAGTTACTATAAGAACACGACTTTTTTTATTATCATATCATTTGATAAGATCAAATATCCAAGAACTAAAAGATCAAGAAGAGAAAAATAAAAATAAAAAGAGTAAAGAAGAGCGTGTTCTACAAGTTTATATATTTAGCACTCTTGTATTTTATATTTATTATCTTTTCGAGTGATACTTGTTAGTACTAAGTGAGAGGTAACACTATTTTGACATATAAGTGATGGATTGTAAGGATAAACACTATGTTGATATAATGTATAGTTTTGGGAGATCGCTATGATGACATAGTAAGAAATGTAAAGACCATTATCTTAATATAATATGTTGAGGAAGATGATCACTACCCTTTACTAGTGAAACATTATACAATATCACTACTTTATTTCAAGAGACATTCATGTATCAGTGATATCTACTATTTTAGGAAACCGATTAGTGAAGCAAACTACTCTTGATTGGATACTAGGAAGAGGACTTAAAGTGCATTAATTTGTTAACATCCATTAAACCTTTTAAATCGATTGTGTATCTCTTTCTTTAAACTCTTTATATACTTGATTATAAATTTTTAGCATCCATCAACGTGTGGTTTTTCATACATAAGTTTTAAGTATTAACTTATTAAGTGAAAAAAAGAAATATCTAATAGAAAACTTTCACCCTCTATAGTTTTCTAGAAAGTGAATCTGTGAATGAATGATATTATTATGCATGTTTTTTTGCAATATATAATGTTTTACGTAGATTCATCCCATATATAAACACACACATACGCGCAAGCATATATATATATATATATATATATATATATATATATATATATATATATATATATATATATATATATATATATAATTTTTAGTCGGTTGTGTATGTTAATTTTAGTCTATTTGAATTAAACTCATAGTAATTCTTAAAATCAATTATATGTTTATCCGAATGACACAGGGCAAAAATACTTGTTTTGTTCGTTAAGAGGTGTAAATAGTTGAGTCGGGACATGAGCAAGACTCGTTTCAAAGTTTGTTTAAAGCTTGAGTTCAACTGATGAGTATACTTTAAAAAACGTGTGAAATTACAAATTTTCAAGATTATAGATCTTCATAATCCCCTAATTAAAGGGAAATTACATATAGTCCTTTCAAAAACGTGTAAAATTTTATTTTTTTCTTAAAACATGTTTTTAAATTATTTCAAGTTTAAGAAAATGTATTTGGTAATTTTCTTAAAAACCAGGCACAAGGATATGGATGGTTGACTACTTGAATGATACTTCTGAGGGAAAATAAGAATATAGACATATAATAGGTTAGTACCTCGTGTATTACACGAGTTGGATAAATAAATATTAAATAATTTATAATAAAATTTTATTAATTATAAAATGATATTATGATATATAGGATACGATTGAAATTACTTATAAGTAATAATTATAAGTAATAAAATAATTTTTTATTTTTAAAAAAATTCAAACATTTTGTTCCAAAACAAACCATTTTAAAAAAGTGTCATTTCTATAAAAAAACATAATTCTAACTCTGAATTTTGATTATTTTGCTTTACAAAAATTTTATTATTTTAAAATACTAATTTTTAAAAATTTCATATTTTTAAAATTTTTTGATGTTTTAGAAAAATTCTTATCATAACAAATATTTCCTTAGAAATTACATTTATAAAAATAATCCTTTTTTAAATTATTAATAAACTATATTTAATTTAAAAAAATTAAATAACATAATTTGTAATTAACCCTGCATTAACATTTCTTTATTTATAGTACTCTGAAGATGAGTGGTCGGAAGCCAAGTATTCCGACCAATATTCTTAGTCGGATAACAAAGGTATTCATAACAAATCTCCCCGAGAAGTGTAGTGGTAATGATCTAGTGGAATTCCTCAGGCGCTATGGTATTATTTTTGATATCTATATCGCCCGAAAGAGAGACAAGGCAGGGAATCGTTTCGGATTTGTTTCTTTTCTTGATGTGAAAGAGAGCAAGGATTTGCTACGTTAGATTTGTAATACGAGAATCGGTGACTGTTGGTTGAAGGCTAACATAGCTAGATTCACGTTAGAAGAAGGTGAGATCCGCCCGGAAGGAAAGAACCAGTATAGAAACAACGGTAACGAAAACAGAAAGGAAGAAAGGCAGGCTTCGGTTCAAGCGTCCACGTTCAACGGGTCATGATCTTTCTCTGATATGCTCACAGGTAGACTAACTGCCAAAACGGTGATCATTGACGACAAGGTGAATGCGTACAAGGGTTTGCATGGTAAGGCTGTAGTTGCTAGAATGATTGATCTAGAGGCTCTTAAGAGTATCTATTTGATTACGAATGAGCTATGCCCCGGGGGGTGTAAGATCCAATATTTAGGTGGTTTGTCGGTTCTTGTTTCGTTCGAAGATAACACTATGGAAATAAATTTTATTACACAAGCAAGAGAGGTTATCGGCAGGTTCTCGTCGTTAGACATGTGGGAGGGCCAAGTGTTTGGTTATGAGAGACTAGCTTAGCTAAAACTTATGGGTATTCCGTTGCAACTCCTATCCACAGAGGTGTTCGATGCTATCGGGAATTCTTTCGGGAAGATTGTTCATAGGGCAATAAGAGCAGACGAAGATGTTGTTCTATCACATGATTTCATTGGCGTTTTATTAGGCGATGGAAAACGCGTTAATGAAGAGGTTAAGTTGTCATGGAAGGATAAACGCTTCACGATTTGGATGTCCGAGGAATCCAGGGAATGGGTGCCCGAGTTCTATAAGGCCCCTTCCTCGGAGACTGACGATGCTGTGATGTCTGAGGATGATGAAGAGAGTGACGGGCTGGATGAAGAACACGATGAAGGTGACCCAGAAGTTGAAAAATCCGGTGGGGATATTCCGGTGGCGGAGGAGGAACTGGTTATGGTAACTCCTTTGGTCACTAATGAGGCAATTAATGCTCCTGTAATTGAGGAGAATTTTTCGGCTGTTAATAATAATGGCGATGACTTTTTTGTTCCGGGTAATTCGTTTGATTTTGAAAAGGAGTTAGACAATATTAATTCAATTGGACCTGTGAATAATAGTGGGAATGTGGCTTGTAATGTGGTTCTAAAAAGAAAAAAAAAATCCCTGTTGGGCTCTGTGAATAGGCCCAATCCAGCCTACTCTAGCAGCCTAGAGAAGACAAAGGTAGGCAAGAAACCCAAAGGCGATGAAGACCCCTTTGGGTTAGACCCGTTCTTGGACCTGAATGATGAAAATGGGCGTGAACCGGATCATTTGGGCTGCAATTCGAACACTATGATGGACCATCTGTTTGGTAGCAACAGTCCAGTTGATTCAGCTGGCTTGGACAATAATCCTAACGTTGTACTACGTGAGGAGGTGGACGCTACTATAGTGTTGGGAAAGAAGTTGGGTGCCAACTTAAGCGAAGACCAGGAGTTGATCATTGGTTCAATCGTCAGTGAAGGAGTACAAGGAGGTATAAAATGAATTGTCTCTCCATTAATATTCGTGGAGTAGGGGTTTTTGGTAAAGCGGGATGGATAAAGAAACTGAAATATGACTTTGGTATTTTGTTTATCGGTATGCAAGAAACTTTGGTAGCTAGTGACATGCAATCATCGGTGGTGTCTAGCTTTTGGGGTGGAATGGGTTTTGATTTTGAATTTGTGAATGCTACGGGAAATTCGGGTGGTCTAGTGAGTTTTTGGGATCCTAAAGTATTTAATAAGGATTCGGTGACTAAAGATAGGAATTTCTTACACATGGCGGGAACGGTTTTGGCAGGGGCCGTTAGAATTAATTTGCTTAATGTTTATGCCCCCCAAACGAATGGTGAAAAGAGAAATCTATGGGATAGGATTACTAATCTTATTCATTCGTCCGAAGGGTGGTGGATACTTTTTGGGGATTTTAATGTGGTTAAGAACAGGGAGGAACGTAAAAATTCGGCTTTTGATTCGGTTTGTGCAAATGACTTTAATGAATTTATCGATTCATCGGGCCTAAGAGAATACAATTTAAGAGGGTCGAAGTTTACGTTTATGTCTAATAGACGCGGCGTATGTACTTGGAGCCGAATTGATAGATTTTTGGTTTGCGATAACGTCTTTAATAAATGGCCTAATGCGTGTGTTCGGGTATTGAATAGAGAATTTTCAGACCATTCACCCGTGGTTTTCTCTATTATTGATACAAATTTCGGTCCTAAACCGTTTAGAATGTTCGATTCTTGGCTTGATAGACTGGGGTGTTGCGATGTGGTTCATTCGGTTTGGGACAGTTGGATTCCTCACGGTGCCGCTGATTTAAATCTTCAAAACAAGTTAAAAAAGCTTCGAGGGGCATTAAAAGAATGGTTCGAAAGTTACAGTGCAAATGAGAAAGAGGTCAAGAGTCGGTTACGTAAAGAAAAGGAAGAGTATGAGACCCGTAGGGAGACTAATGAATTGGAGGAAACGGATCTTTGGATTTGGTCTTAGTGTAAGATGGCGCTAGAAGAGATTGAGATGCACAAGGCTCGGGATATTCGACAAAAGTCTCGGGTGAAATGGGCAACTTTGGGTGACGAAAATTCTAGCTTTTTTCACTCTGTCATGAATGGTAGAAAGGCTAGAAATTCTATTCCAGGTATTATGATTGATGGGGTTCGGGTCACGAAACCAACATTGGTCAAAAGTGAGGTTCTAAAATTTTTTAGAAATCATTTCAAAGATCAGCATCCCGTTCGGCCGGGTTTAGTGTGCGATGGCTTGAAGAAGATTACCGATTCTGATAGTCAAAACTTGATATCTATGTTCACAAGACAAGAAATCAAAGATGCGGTGTTCGATTGTGGCTCTAACAAAGTGCCTGGCTCGGATGGTTTTAATTTTCGTTTTGTTAAACGATTTTGGAATTTGTTCGAGAAGGATTTTTATAACATTTTGATAGAATTTCATTAGTCGGGTAACATAAACGCGGGATGTGGGACGGCGTTTATCACTTTAATTCCAAAGGTGAAAACTCCTATGGGATTAAAAGACTATAGACCTATCACCCTTGTGGGGTTGGTTAGTAAGGTAATTTCCAAAGTCCTTGCTAACCGCCTCAAAAAGGTGATGGGCCAGGTTATCTCAGAGGCCCAATCAGCTTTCTTAGCCGATCGCTTCATTCTTGACGGGCCACTGATGCTTAAGGAAGTTATGGCTTGGTTGAAGAAAAGAAATAAAAAGGCGTTTTTGTTGAAAATCGATTTTGAAAAAGCTTATGATAACGTCAACTGGCATTTTTTGTTGTCTATTTTGTCACAGATGGGTTTTCAACCGACATGGTGTAAATGGATCAAAGGCATTTGTGTGTCTGCTAGAGCCGCGATATTAGTGAACGGGTCCCCAACATTCGACTTCAGGTGTGAGAAAGGTTTTCGACAAGGTGATCCTTTGTCCCCGTTTCTTTTCCTTATTGTGATGGAAGCTTTATCGTGGATGTTGAAAAAAGCTCAACAGATTGGTATTTTTGAAGGGGTGTGCATCACGAGTAATGAAGCTGATTTGTCCCACTTGTTTTTTGCTGATGACGCTCTCATTATGGGTGAATGGTCTCGTGATAATATTCAAAGTATCGCTAGAGTTCTCCGTATCTTCTATCTTTGCTCGGGTCTTCGTATAAACCTTCACAAGTCTAATATTTTCGGAGTTGGCGTGGAGGATAGTGAGGTGGATAATATGATGGAGTTGTTGGGGTGCATAAGAGGTGGATTTCCATTCAACTATCTCAGCATTCAAGTGGGTGCCAAAATGTCTCGGGTTAGCAATTGGAACCCGGTTATTGAGGTGGTTAGGAATCGTCTTGCTTCTTGGAAAGCTAGAACTCTTTCCATCGGAGGTCGCTTGGTCCTTATTAGATCGGTATTGGAAAATTTACCTATCTATTATTTTTCTCTCTACAAAGCGCCAAAGGCGGTCATAGATTCAATCGAATCCATCATGAGAAGATTTTTATGGGCGGGAAGTTGTGATGAGAAAAAGATATCATGGGTGGCATGGGAAGTTGTTACCACCCCGAAAAAAATGGGGGGTTTAGGTATTGCTAAGTTAAACGAGGTAAATGACGCCTTATTACTAAAATGGTCTTGGAGGTTTAAGAATGCTGGCAATACGTTATGGAAGAAGATCATCATGGGTTGTCATGGGTCGACTAGGCCTTGGGCTATGCTCCCATGTAATGCGTCGTTAAATGGGTGATGGAAATCTATAGTCAAGGTCGGGGAAAAAAGACTTTCAAATGGGGCGGCTCTTAATTCGTTCTTTATTGGAGTATTAGGAGACGGTAACGCTATTAGTTTTTAGGGTGATGTATGGTTGAGAGATATCCCGTTACGAGATCTTTATCCTAATCTTTTCAGACTTGAAAAGCATAAATGGGTGATGGTATCGCAGCGGATATTACGGGTTAACAACTCCAAAGCTATGAACTGGGAATGGAGTTATCAGCCTTCTTCGGTTGAGGAGGTGGCCGAATTGTTTCACCTGCTCAGCGACATTCATGACATGAAATGGGGAGAAGGCACGGACTCGTGGATATGGAAAGTCGAAAAGAATGGGTTATTCTCAGTGGCCTCGGCCAAGAAGCTTCTTGCACAACGCGAGCACGTCAACTCTAGATCGTTGATTCACTGGAAGAGTTGGGTCCCATTAAAGTGTAAAATCATGGTTTGGAGGCTTACTTTAAATCGGCTCCCCACTGTTGCCAAGCTCGTCAAAAGAGGCGTTAACATTATTGATCAGGAATGCAGATTTTGCCAGACGGAGATAGAATCAGCACTGCATTTGTACACAGGCTGCATGTTCACGCAGGAAGTGGGGTTTCGCATTGAATCTTGGTGCCGTTTGCCTCACAATATTGTCTTTGACATTCCGGATTTGCTACAGATTCCGGACGATACTACAGTTTCAAAAACAGCTCGATTTCTCTTGAGATGCATTGTTTATACAACCATGTGGGTGATTTGGAATGAGCGAAATAACCGGTCGTTTAACAACAAAAGCCGAAGGCTTACAGAGTTAGTAGAACAAGTAAAAATTACTACGTTTTTCTGGGTTCGTCATAGATTTAGATATAAAGATGTCGAGTGGAAAGAATTGTGTACTTGTCCTTTGGATTGATTGTTGGTGTTTTATCGCTCGTAGGTCCTTGCTTTGAGGACTTTTCGAGCTTGAGTTGTTAATGAAATTCTCTTTTAAAAAAAAAACATCATTTGTAATTAACGTAATTATTTAATAGGAGAGATAAAAGGGAAAATTAGAATTAGAAGCTCTAAAATTATGGCAAGTGTACAACTAAAACTTTCGTTTATTATAATAGATAGATTTATAAAAGGCTTCATTTATTGATTATATTTTGTTATATCAAGTATCATTACTAAAAAAACATCATAAAAATTGTTCTTATACTTTAGTTGATTAGTTTTTTACCTTTCGAAGAAACAAATTTCTAAATTAATTATTTTCATTTGATATAAAACTAGAAATTAAGTCCGCACGATGGAAAGCGTTTGCAAACTTCCTTACCGTGTTGCAATCAGTGATATTAACGTAAATAAGTATATAAAAGAAAAATATGATATTGCGGCGACTTGATTACGTAGATTGAACTATAGATAGAAAACAATTATATGATGATACCAATGTTCTTCCATCGGTATCGGTTTAATTCTTTATGGTACAAACATGTTATCATCATTTGAAATAATACCTAAAATACTCTATTTTAAATATAACTCTGATTTTATTAAGTTAAAACATGTATTGTATTGAATAAAGTATAACTAGCATAACCATCCGCGTGTTACACGGGTTGAAAAATTAAAATAAATATAAATAAAAACATAAATTATCAGTTGCTATTAATAATTTGTAATATATACACATGTGAAGATAGATGAAATAGATATGTATACATGCAAATTACATAAAAGAATTAAATACATAAAAAATAATATTAATGTTTACGATCCCTAAAATATTTTTTGTATACAAATCTTTAATCAGATTTTGTTAACAATTTCTCAGACTTAGAAAACCATCTTTTTAGAATATTCTTCTGTAATATAAAAATAAAAATTTAAAATTTAAAAAATATATGTTTTATAAGATAAACTTTAAAAAATATATATATTAAATAACTGTTCACAATTTTTTTTAATATTTTAGAATGTCAAAACAAATCTTTCTTTTGTTTTACTCTTTATCATATTGGATTGACCCACTTTTAGCAATCCAAAAAATTAAAGTTTTCACGAGTGAATATTTACTTTTTTAATTTTTATTTTAATTCTATCATTAGTTTATAACTTTTCCTAATAGATGAATTGATCTCTGGCTGGATAACAATTCGATTAGTTGAACAATAAAAATCTGGTTTTGATGCATCTAAAAAATAGTTATATAATGGTATATAATGTGTGTAAATATTATACAATATTGTTTAAATATAGAACTTTTTTAAAATCTTAATTTATAACTCAAAATCTTAGATTGATTGTTTTATTAGAATTTGATTTTAATATTCAAATTGTTAGTTTTAAATTTTAAATTTTAACTAATTTAGTTAGTTATTTTTTTTATAAAATTTCTTATTGAATAATAGATTAAATTTAAAATTTAAAGTTTCTAAATTTACATTTCAATCATTACATTTAAATTCTAATTTTAAAATATTATTTAATTAGACATTAATACTATTTAAATAGCATCCAGAAGTTTTCTTCTATAACCGTATATTGCTAATATAATATCATGTGTCAATTGTATGCTATGGGAATGTCATGTGGTAACACAATACTTCAAATTATGTCACATGACTAAACCCCTTTTATTTATTATATATAAAGATAAAAATAGGTTTACCTGTAACTTTAAACTTGAGCATTACGTTAAAATTATATAAGATTAGGTTTGAAAAATATGAGTGGAAATCCGCCTAGTAATTGTGATATTCTAAATTTGATCTTAGATTTTACAGGATTGTTTTTGTCAGGTGGATTTTTTTTAAAATAATATTGACCGCAAGGAAGATAATGTCATGGAGGATGACTATTGTTACGTGTTGAAACACTCCTCGCTCAAGACAATGATTTTTAATTATAGTAACCATGTTTTAAATACATCTTAAAAGTAATACATATAAGTTTTAGAAAGAGTAAAATGCTATTTTTGTCCCTCACGTTTCTTTATATATCATGTCAATCTAAAAACTTTTTTTTGTCATTTCAGTCACTGTAGTTTACCAAATGTTATCATTTTCATCCAGTTCACTAATACCATTAAAACCTCTGTTAAATATTAGAGTATTCTAATCTTTTTCAATACCATAATTATCCAATTATAATAAATTAATCAATTAATATTCAATTAAAACTAAAAAACATATGAAGTGCATAGTAAGACCGGACACTTCGATAAAACTTCGATTAATTTCAATTCATGTCGTTTGATTGAGATCCGGTGTGGGTTACAATTAATCTTCATGTTTTGTTCGAACACATACCGTTGTTCGATTGAGGTCTACTGTGGGATTAATGTCTGTTGTGGGATTAAGGTCTGTTGTTATCATGTTTTATTTGATTGAGGTCTACTATTGTCGCGTTTGTTCGAACATGACAATAGTAGACCTCAATCAAACAAAATGTAACAACCATAAGACCTCAATCGGACAACGGTACACGTTCGAACAAAACGTGAAGATTAATTAAAATCTCACAATATATCTCATTCGAAAAACATGAGTTAGAGTTAATTCTTTGATTATTAATTGACAAATTTATTTTAATTGGATAATTAGGATGTTGAAAAAGATTAAAATGCCCTCATATTCAATGGAGGTTTTAACGGTGTTAGTGGAGTGGATGGAAATTGTGACAACCCGAGTTTTTCCATTTTATTATAAAATATAATAATAATAATAATAATAATAATAATAATAATAATAATAATAATGGTTTATAAAAAGTTTAGGGGGTTAAAGTGCAAAATTTAAAACTGATTTTAAAAGTTTTAGACATAAAATAATAACAATCGAAATTGCAGGGGGCCATTGTGTAAATGTTAAAAATTAAAACTGCCTCTCTCTCTCCTCTCTCCCGTATTTCCGGCCGACCCTCCGGCCACCGCCGGAGCGGCTCCGGCGACCCCCCCCAAAACGCCATATTTAGTCGAACTTGACTCAATCAAGTCACCCCGACATTTTCGCGTGGATGTTTCGAACCAGTGGGCCACTTGAATTTGAATAATTGGCTCGATTGTGTGGATTATCCACCGAACCTAATTTTCGGCCGACACCCACTATCAAAAACCCACTGAACAATAATAATAATCGAAATTGGTGGTGCACTAACGATCTATTACACATTTAAAAACTTCCTTTGAGTTCATTTGGTCTGTAAACACGCAAACATAACGATTTGGTCACCTCACTAAGCCGCGACCTGCAACTCACGGTTTCTTCATCGAATCGGTCTTAAACAGGTAATTTAACATACCCACATACTCGTTTAATCTTAAGGAAGAAAAGCCCTATGGTTTCCATCGTTAACAACATTGATTTGGGCATCAATTTGACTCGGATCAAACCTAGGGTTCTTGGTGGATTGGGGAAGGCTTTCGGGTGTGTTTAAAAGCAATTGAAACCAAGGAATATCGCGGCTGCGGCCTTGGTTCACCGGTTCCCTACCCACATACAATCCAAGAGGTCACGGGTTCGAGACCCGGCACCCTCCTTTATTTTTTTAAACCCTTTTTAAGCATTTAAAAATTTCAGAAAAATTCCTAGAAATTATAAACATCATTTTGTAACCTCTGTTTAATTTTAAATCCTCAAACATATTTTCTGCAATTTATCTTTGAATTAAATATTTATAAAACAATATAACAAAAATTAATTTAGTTATTTCTTATAAAATGGATCTTTTTATTAGGGTTAAATTAATAATTCCAAATGCTACATTTAGTTAAAATTGAAATAATTATTGAATTATTTACATTTTACATTAAACTTTATCCGTTATTATAAAAACTTTAATTACGTTAAAATTATTATAACACCGTAACAAAGTTGTGTAACACGAAACCATACGACTCTTACACTTGTAAAACGATAACTAACATTAGCTATGTTCATACTAAACGAAACACAGGTTAACTGAAATTCTAATCGTCGTGCGAACATTATTTCTTTGCAACGCAATCAAGGTGAGTTTCACGGCCCCTTTTTACTTTCTTTTCTTTTTGGGGGAGAAAACATGCAAACATATTTTATGAATGGTTGCCAGTATTATTGATATCGCCTGTTACGTTAGTGTAAACACACAAACATGTCCTGACACGCTCGAACCGTTAGTAATGGGATTAGCGAGGTAATACTGAGTAGTACTACTGGGTCTGACAAACCCCGCCCGGGCTAGTCGCGCTAGCTTGATTGGAGGTCAAACGGGTGCATTATTGACCTAACATACGATTGCCACGGTCGGTTAAGACGTGGAACACAACGATTGCCACGGTCGGTTAAGACGTGGAACACAACGATTGCCACGGTCGGTTAAGACGTGGTGGAAACACAATAGGACGTAAACAGTCAGCTTCGGTTCGAAACGCTAAGTAACAAGAACAGAGGCTAGCTACCTAACGATATGCAATATATACTAAACCATTGAAACGCAAACTATGGATACGCTTACAAACACATTTTTTTGTTAAACCTGTGAACTCACCAACTTTATGTTGACACATTTTAGCATGTTTTCTCAGGTCACAGAAACGCACAAGATTAAGAACTCAGCTAGGATGCATGCATGGCATACATCACAACACAACTGGTTTAATTTGTGAAACGCTATTGATTCTTATGGTTAAAACGCATGTTGAAACGATTCACTGTTGATTTCTATATTTGAAACGCTTCCGCAAGTCTGAAACACTCATGTTTGATTTAAACAACTAATTACTTAATGTTATGTTTTGTAATTACTGTGTTTGGTGTAACTGATGCTTATCTGAGATCCTGGTGTGTCACACGCCTGACGGTAAAACCCCGTTAGCGGATTTTGAGGGTGTGACAGATTGGTATCAGAGCATTAGTTATAGCGAACTAAAATGGACTTGCATCTCATTTGCATTGCATTTTAGACTATAACTGGATTTGCATTAGTTACACACACATAGATTTCTAAGCTATGCTTACTTAATCTGGATGCTTGAAAACTTTTACTTTAACATACGGGAGGGTTTGAGTGCCTAATTCAAGTGATTTCAAACTCCAAAACCTCGATTGTTATTGATGGTTTTCAAAGTCTCGTCAAAGTCTGTGTCCCACTACTGAATACATGCAATGCTGGAAGAGTAAGATGCCTGTATCTCGGGGTGTTCTGTCTAGGCAAGGTATTCGCATATATCCAAATCAACCGATGGACCTGTTTACCTTACCTGGGAACCTTGGGATGAGTATCTGCTTATAGGTACGCATGTTTTCAACAAAGTTGTGGTTGACTAAATACTTTGATTAGTCAACGTACTCGCTTTGATTCACGAATCAAACGAATACACTCGGAACATCTCATTGCCGTGTCGAATAATTCTTGTCCTTGATTTCGTTTTCCCGATTTAAACTATCCAAGATTGGAACACCACATCAAACTCTATCGTACTCGTTTCTACTTCCAACATGCCCTATCATCTTCGCTAGTCTTAACAGATAACACTCGGTACTTGACAAGGTATGTTATCACGAATGGGAGGAACCATGAGTGACCATGCAAAGCAAATTAGAATTACGGGTGCACACGTAATTGTAATTTGTCGTGCATGAGAACTCTGGTAACTCTATTAGGTGATAACAGTCATAGTCAGTACAAATTTTCGTTTCTATACTTGGAGACATAAAGTCTCGGTTCTCATGAAACCTCACTATCGATATGCAAACAAATCCTTTAATTCTACTAGTATGAAACAGATTATTGTTATTATTCGATAGTGACTGTCATGTATTGTGAATACGTAGAATCATGTCTGGACGAAGAGTTGGACGCCCACGTAGACAAGAAAACATTAATCTAACACAAGCTGAACTCGATGCCATCATAAATGAGCGCGTTGCTGAAGCGCTCGAGGTGTTCGAACAGACCAGGAACCAAAATCAAAACAACAATATCAACCAGAACCAAAACCAAGGAGGTCAAGCAGTCTGCACTTTTAAGATGTTCATGGACTGCAAACCTCATTCCTTCAAAGGCTCCGAAGGTGTTGTTACCCTCCTTCGTTGGATTGAAAAGCTGGAGTCCGCTTTCGCAATGTGTAACTGTCCAGCAGAAAACCGTGTCAAGTATGCTTCCGGCACTTTGGAAGGACCAGCTTTGACATGGTGGAACTCACAGGTCCAAACCTTAGGACTTGATACTGCTAACAGTATGCCTTGGGAAGACTTCAAGGTTCTGATGAAAGAAGAGTACTGCCCCAGGAGCGAAGTCCAGAAACTGGAGGCAGAATTTTGGAATTTAAAGATGGTTGGTTCAGACATTGAGGAGTACACGACTCGTTCGCACGAGTTGGCTGCATTATGTCCTCAGATGGTGACTCCGGCCTACAAACGGATCGAAAAATACATTGATGGTCTAGCTCCTCAGATCCAAGCTAGTGTGATGGCTGCTGATCCTGTCACTATTCAGCAGGCCATCCGACTGGCTCATAAACTCACTGACCAGGCAGTGGCACAGGGCACCTTGCCTAAACGTGGCGCTGCTTCTGGTTCTTCTGATCACAAAAGGAAATGGGACGGCAATAACAACAACAAGTCTTCAAGCTTCAACAATCAGAACCACAACAACTATGACCAGGGATCGAGTAGCTACGCGGGCAAGAATCCTAAGTGTAATCGGTGCAACTTCCATCATCATGGCCCGTGTGATCGACTCCGTTGTCAGAGATGTGGAAAGATGGGTCACGCAGCCAAAGACTGCAGGGGTGAACTAATGACTCAACAACAACAACCACAACAACAACGCCAGGGTGGAGTGGCTAGAGCCTGTTATGAGTGTGGTAAGGAGGGTCACTACAGGAAGGATTGCCCGCAGCTGAAGAGTGGAAACAAGGATAATAACGGGGGCAGTGCCAAAGGTCGAGTTTTTGTGATTGGCTCTGGTGAGGCAAGGGATGATCAGGATGTGGTTACTGGTACGTTTCCTCTGAATGGTCGTTTTGCTTCTATGCTGTTTGATATCGGTGCCGATAAGAGTTTTGTTTCCAACAAGTTTATTAAACTCTTAGACGTAACCTTAGTTGATATGGAACCTAGTTACACTGTAGAATTAGCTGATGGGAAAACTAATTGAGGCAACTCACGTCATTAGTAAAACCTTATTAAGGGTAACAAAACATTACTAACCCTTGCTATTACTTAAGTCCTGTCCTACTTAGAGCCTTCATGGTATTTTCAATTATTTCAAGAGACATTCCTCCACTTAGCATTTTAGTAACTAAGGAACTGATTAAATGCTTAGAATAAAAGTGGACTACAAGAAATGTATAGGAGCAATGATACTCTCCACACATACAGTACGTTACTCTTTGAAATGATGCTTATATATAGGTTATTGGGAGAGTTCAAAGCCTTGGTGATTGAGTACTATTATCTAAGGAATGAAATGCAAAAGTTAGAATTGTAATCCTAAAATCGTGCAATGGTAGGGTTAGGTCATGCTCTTTATACTGACAAACTCTAGGAATTGACAAAGCTGATGTCATACCTCATGACATTAGACCAGATAGAGTTAAGAAGGACACTGGGAAAAATCTAGTGAGTAGTAGAAAGAAGTTGAAAGGTTGAACAAGCAATCTAGCGGTAAGGTAGACAAGAATGCTAATGTTGTAAACCTAGCTATGATGGTTAATACGATTAAGCTAAAATGCGTTAAACGGGGACATTAAGAAGGTTGGAGTTCCGACCATTACCATAAGTGTGCCCTAGGTCGATTAGGACCCAAGGACAAGTTAGAAACAATCAGAATTAGGAAATGGCTATAGCTAGAAAGTAAGAACAGTTAAAATTATGGAAATAAAGGTCATATAAGTCAAGGAAATACATCACGCGGTCATACATTTACGACTGAAGCAAGCCACATTCGACAAGACCAAATATTGTTACATGCACGTACCTTATCATTAGTAGCTACACATCTATTTGATACTAGGGTTGATAATAGCTTTGATTCTTCTGAAATGATTCTTTAACTTAGCATTAACCCTAGTTAATTATTTACTCGGTTAAAGTGACCAATGGTAATAATTAGAGGTTACACAAAAATACACGAAGATCATGTCTTTGACATAGACTTCATACCGTATACATTGGTTATCGAAGCATGAAACCAAGATAGACCATCAGGAGAAGGTGATTCGATGAACAGCTTTGTTTCATTAAAGAACCAGTAGAGATTATGGATCTATAAGTCAAAACCGTAAAACCTAGCAAGATCCCTATTGCGCGTGTTAGGTGGAATTCAAAGCGTGGACCAGAGTTTACCTGGGAACGCGAGGACCAAATGAAGAGGAAGTATCCACAACTGTTTAACAATCAGACATCTACTTCTTAAAGTACCATTCTGAGATACTTTTCTTTCAATGTCGAGACGAAATTCCCTTCAACAAGGGGATGTTGTCACAACTCCCGTGAAACCTAACATTCTGTGTTTTGGATTCGTTTTAGAAACCCTTGGAAAGCTTACTCCGGCTACATTCCAGATAACAGATTAGTTTGCTCACTAGTCACTTGTTGACATTCGTATCCTAATTTTCGGGACGAAAATTCTTTCAACAAGGGGATAATGTGACAACCCGAGTTTTTCCATTTTATTATAAAATATAATAATAATAATAATAATAATAATAATAATATAATAATAATAATAATAATAATAATAATAATGGTTTATAAAAAGTTTAGGGGGTTAAAGTGCAAAATTTAAAACTGATTTTAAAAGTTTTAGACATAAAATAATAACAATCGAAATTGCAGGGGGCCATTGTGTAAATGTTAAAAATTAAAACTGCCTCTCTCTCCTCTCTCCCGTATTTCCGGCCGACCCTCCGGCCACCGCCGGAGCGGCTCCGGCGACCCCCCCAAAACGCCATATTTAGTCGAACTTGACTCAATCAAGTCACCCCGACATTTTCGCGTGGATGTTTCGAACCAGTGGGCCACTTGAATTTGAATAATTGGCTCGATTGTGTGGATTATCCACCGAACCTAATTTTCGGCCGACACCCACTATCAAAAACCCACTGAACAATAATAATAATCGAAATTGGTGGTGCACTAACGATCTATTACACATTTAAAAACTTCCTTTGAGTTCATTTGGTCTGTAAACACGCAAACATAACGATTTGGTCACCTCACTAAGCCGCGACCTGCAACTCACGGTTTCTTCATCGAATCGGTCTTAAACAGGTAATTTAACATACCCACATACTCGTTTAATCTTAAGGAAGAAAAGCCCTATGGTTTCCATCGTTAACAACATTGATTTGGGCATCAATTTGACTCGGATCAAACCTAGGGTTCTTGGTGGATTGGGGAAGGCTTTCGGGTGTGTTTAAAAGCAATTGAAACCAAGGAATATCGCGGCTGCGGCCTTGGTTCACCGGTTCCCTACCCACATACAATCCAAGAGGTCACGGGTTCGAGACCCGGCACCCTCCTTTATTTTTTTAAACCCTTTTTAAGCATTTAAAAATTTCAGAAAAATTCCTAAAAATTATAAACATCATTTTGTAACCTCTGTTTAATTTTAAATCCTCAAACATATTTTCTGCAATTTATCTTTGAATTAAATATTTATAAAACAATATAACAAAAATTAATTTAGTTATTTCTTATAAAATGGATCTTTTTATTAGGGTTAAATTAATAATTCCAAATGCTACATTTAGTTAAAATTGAAATAATTATTGAATTATTTACATTTTACATTAAACTTTATCCGTTATTATAAAAACTTTAATTACGTTAAAATTATTATAACACCGTAACAAAGTTGTGTAACACGAAACCATACGACTCTTACACTTGTAAAACGATAACTAACATTAGCTATGTTCATACTAAACGAAACACAGGTTAACTGAAATTCTAATCGTCGTGCGAACATTATTTCTTTGCAACGCAATCAAGGTGAGTTTCACGGCCCCTTTTTACTTTCTTTCCTTTTTGGGGGAGAAAACATGCAAACATATTTTATGAATGGTTGCCAGTATTATTGATATCGCCTGTTACGTTAGTGTAAACACACAAACATGTCCTGACACGCTCGAACCGTTAGTAATGGGATTAGCGAGGTAATACTGAGTAGTACTACTGGGTCTGACAAACCCCGCCCGGGCTAGTCGCGCTAGCTTGATTGGAGGTCAAACGGGTGCATTATTGACCTAACATACGATTGCCACGGTCGGTTAAGACGTGGAACACAACGATTGCCACGGTCGGTTAAGACGTGGAACACAACGATTGCCACGGTCGGTTAAGACGTGGTGGAAACACAATAGGACGTAAACAGTCAGCTTCGGTTCGAAACGCTAAGTAACAAGAACAGAGGCTAGCTACCTAACGATATGCAATATATACTAAACCATTGAAACGCAAACTATGGATACGCTTACAAACACATTTTTTTGTTAAACCTGTGAACTCACCAACTTTATGTTGACACATTTTAGCATGTTTTCTCAGGTCACAGAAACGCACAAGATTAAGAACTCAGCTAGGATGCATGCATGGCATACATCACAACACAACTGGTTTAATTTGTGAAACGCTATTGATTCTTATGGTTAAAACGCATGTTGAAACGATTCACTGTTGATTTCTATATTTGAAACGCTTCCGCAAGTCTGAAACACTCATGTTTGATTTAAACAACTAATTACTTAATGTTATGTTTTGTAATTACTGTGTTTGGTGTAACTGATGCTTATCTGAGATCCTGGTGTGTCACACGCCTGACGGTAAAACCCCGTTAGCGGATTTTGAGGGTGTGACAGAAATGGCAACATTTGATAAACTGTAGTGACTGAAATAGCAAAAAAGTAAATTTAAATAACAAATTCAATAAAACATAGGGACGAAAATAACATTTATTTTTTTAGAAATTAAATTAAATCAAACGTGGGAGACGATGATTTTTGGGATTAAACATCTCCTGAATAACAAAAGAAGTATTTATTATAACAAAATGGAATATTCTAAAGAAGAGAAATTATCATTTTTAGTTTTTTACTATATTAGCATATAGCCTATAGCCTAGTTTAAAATTGTATCCTCGTATGTAACATGTGCCTACAGTCATAACTCACATGTTATCTTCTGTTGTAATAAAAAGTTGCATATAACTATAATAAATAAAAAATATGTTAAATACAACAAAAAACACTTTCTCCTACATACCACAATAAATAAAAAGTGAGTATCTCTGGCTTCGCTAATTAGCCTGAGACACTTTCGCCCAGATCATCATAGGAGGCAACCAACTCATAATTCTAACCACTTCAATGGACGAGGTTCGAACTACTATCTCTGGCCCACAACCGTGTTACCCTGATTGACATTTCCGATTATTGCCATGGACTGGCCACCCAATATATTTACCTGAAATGAGAATTAAACCTAGGTTTTTTAGAAAATCATAACGTCCCACCACTAGAAAACATTGTAGTGGTTGCATACCAAAATAAATATCTAAAAGATCGAAAACTGCTTTTTGATATAATTAATCCTATAAAAGCGATGTAAGATGCCTTTCAACGAATATGCTCATTGTATAAATATATAATGAAATTAGACGCAACCTCTTATGTTTATAAATAAAAAAAACCCAAAACAACAACAACTTATCATTATGACTTTTCAAAACATACAGGGCCATTATTTAAAATTTAGTTTATAATCCTAAATATTTAAGGTTTTTTATAACCAACTTGCCGTTATATAAACATATGTTCTTGCATAGTGACAAAGTGTTTTAGGCTCCATCCTAATGTACGTTAGTTAACGAATTGAATACGGATCAGATTAACTAATAGAACCATTACTTAGTTAATTCGATAGATTGTGATTTAACTTTTGATGTTATATGTTATGGTAATATCACAAATAATCTCACCATTCTAAATAGTTGAATTGCGATCTAGTTCATTTAGCACTTATTTTTTTCTAAATCATTCCATTCTTTGCCACCCACCCTTACGTTCCCGCCTCCATGGGCGAAGCTTTGTTAGGGCATAGGGGCCACCCCTGTGTTTATGTCAATTCTACGAATAATTATATCGCCACTACATTACATATGGTCTAACTTTTGCTTTAAAATAAGTATACTTTATATGCACAAAAGCATTATAGAAGCTTTGTAGTAAATTTAATAACAAATATAACATGACGTGTCAATGCTATAGGTAATTATATGAGCATTGCATTACATATGTTCTCAAATATAGTTTAAAATGAAATTACATAATATGATAACCCGTCTAAAAACATCATTCTAAACATAGTCATCTAGTTAATTAATAAGGGTCTCATATTATTTAAGCTACCACTTAGATACTAACGTAGATCAACTGCATTGAAATAAAAGACAAACAAACGACAAGCCATGTCGCCAACTATTTTTTTCAAGGGTTCTAATATATAGAAACCCCACTCCACAACCCCCATACGTCTTGTATAAAATCATACGGGGCGTATAGGGTCGAAGACACTGAAAACGAGGAAAATTCGAGGGGGAGGGAGTCAGATTGTTATATGCTCCATATAGCCCTAGATGACCCCCTATACGACACATATAGGGCTATAAGACACGTGTAGCAAATCTCGGCACTGGTTACGAGTAATAATTCAGGCAGTTGTCAGATGGATTATACGTATCACATAGGACTATACGATCCATCTATAGTGTTGTATGACCTGTATTGAAATTTTAGCTGTTAATTTATAATCAATGGGTGTCTAGATATAGGGACACTTTTTTAATAGCAAAATTTAATTCTTATATTTTTAATATTAGATACACACTTCACGTGTATGCTATAGTTTACCGTCTATAAAATGCAAGAATCTTGAATATTAAATCCAAGGACAATTATGACATCATGTTCCTTTTGAAAAATTTAAAAGCACTCTAAAAGAAAAAAGAAAAAAAAAGAAACCGTGATTGGATTGATAACAGCGACGTACTTGTGAAAACTTTAAAAAAAAAAAAAAAAGATGGATTAAATTGTTAAAAACAAAAATATAGTGGGCAAAAACGTCAGAAAGCGAAAAGAAAACAGATGAAAATGTCGAATTTGCATGTATATATATACACACAGAAATCGCTGCAATAATCAGATGGAAGATGAACCCTACGATTTGAGTCGAGTTGTACACAAGTATCCTCATCGAACAACACAGGTGCTAAATCAACCACACACACTCACAAACACACTCACACACACACACACAAGGTTTGAGCTCAAACAATGGAAGCGATCGATCCAACTCGCGGTTTTCTGAAGGATGTTAGGCGTATCGTTATCAAGGTGATTGTTCTGAATCACATGCAGTTTGATATTGATCGTATTCGTTTCTAGCTCGAATTTCAGTTTGATCTCTTAATGTTGCATGTAGCGTTTGTGAATTTTGGTTTTTCGGTTTTGTATGTTACTTTTGATTTGTTGTTTGGATTTGAAGGTTTTGTTCGTCTGATAAAAAAGGGTTTAATCATTGTTTTTTTAGTGTTGGGCGATAATTAATACTGAATTTGTAGTGGAGTGGTAAACTGGTAATTATGTAGTTGATTTAGCGATCTGAGCTCTGTTCATGAGTGTTCTGGATTTATCGATGATATTATTAAGAAGTCACATGACAGTAAACTAGTAGTACTATAATTGTCAGCTGATAATTTTGAGAATAATCTCTTGGTTAGAAAATGATAATTGAGGCAAGTAGATGATCTATGTATGCAGTTTGTGTTCTTTGAGGTGATATGTTAATTTACATGTATAAAGTGGAATAATGGATTGATCAAGATGGATTGTTTAAGATTTATATCCAACTAAAGGAATCTGCTGTTACAAATAAGGAAAAGTGAAAAATCATTTCTAGGATAGTCTGGTTGAGATGGATTATGAACTGAAGATGGCCAATTCTGGTTTGAAAAATATATATTTCGTTACATCAAATTTTTGCTTTTTTGTTTCACTTTTCCTTTTTTTTATATATAAACTGTCTCGGATCGGATGGTTGTCTATGATAAATACTTATAAAATATATCTAAATAACATGTTCATGTGGTTTGGTAATGATCAATGTTTCTGTGAATTGGCTATCTTTTGGAATTGAAGGTTGGGACGGCTGTTGTCACACGAGATGATGGAAGGCTTGCCCTTGGAAGATTAGGAGCACTTTGTGAGCAGGTGGATTATTATAACAATAACACATTCTTGCAAACATAGTTGAGATCCTTAAAATGTTCAAAGTGATGTTCTGCTTAAATGCAGATTCAAGAACTAAATTCTCAAGGATTTGAGGTTATCTTGGTTTCATCTGGTGCTGTTGGAGTTGGTAGACAACGGCTTAGATACAGGAAACTAATCAATAGCAGGTATTTTGTAGCTCCAAAGTATCTCATGAGTTCTAACCTGTATGTACTACTGCTGGGCTTCTGTTAGTTAGAAGTTTCTTTATGAAACTATATTTTTATTTCTGTTTTATGATATTATTATTGATTTTTTTAATATTTTTTAAAAGTTCTGAGGTCCAATTTGTACGCATATCTTGGATCTTTTAACTATTTAGTGTCAGACAATTTAATCACTCTACTACTATGATAATTGGTGATCAAATGATCATTTCTTGAACAAAGGTGATGTTCTCTTTTTTCCTTTATTTGATGATGTTCTGGGTTGATTTTTATTTTTGGTTTCAAGACTTTCAAAAAAGGACATGACACCACATTCACTTTCATTGACAAGATTAAGTGTAATAGATGTGGGGATGTGGCCATGCTCCCTCTGTAAGTTGTCATAATTTGCCTCTTCTGGAAAAGACAATGATTAAACCCCAATCATTTAACTTCTAAATATTTTCAACCAAGCTTGAGATCTAATGCCACCACATATTTTCCTATAATATACTAGACCATGTGATCATATTGATCACTAACTAGTCAATATCTGTGATGCAGTTCGGAAACAAATATCATGTAACTTACTTCTTCTAAAGAAAAATTATTATGAATATTTAGGTGGGTGTAAGATTATCAAGAAAGTAAGGATTTATTTATACTCGAATTTTATCTAGTGTTTGACATGTACCCAATTCCGTGCCCAGCACTTCCGGAAAGGAATCTAATGCTGATACCTAATTAAAACTGACAATGAATCATAATAACAGATATAGTATTAAAAACACGTTTGGATTTCTGCTTCGTGTTTACTCAATACGGTTGTCTTATCTTCTCTAAGTTAAACTGAGATTAAGTTGGTATTGTATCAGGTTCTTATATTCTGCATCTATTAGAAGCCAGTCTGGCTTATTTTTCGTGGGTTCTAACACTCATTCGCTTACCCCATCAGCCATTCGTTAGTGTTCAAATTATGATTAAGTTACTAAGGTCGTATCTGGTTGTACTGTCTGATTTTTATAGCAGCAATATTTTTTACTCCTAAACACTCCTTTTGTTGTGTGTGTGTATGTGTGGCGTGGGGGAGGGGGGGATCTCTAATGCCACTATGCTACAAGGCCATGGGCAGTTGTACTATCTGATAAGATAGTTATCATATTAGTGACTAATAGTTATTCTTCTCTTTTAGCTTTGCTGATCTTCAGAAACCACAAGGTGAGCTTGATGGTAAGGCATGTGCAGCCGTTGGACAAAATGGCCTGATGGCACTTTATGATACATTGTTTAGCCAGGTAAACTTTTTAATCCATGAGCCTCTTGATCATTTCACTTCTTATAATGCACAACAATGCTTACTATTTCCATTTACAGCTGGATGTAACATCAGCACAGCTTCTTGTGACTGATAATGACTTTAGGAGTCCAGAATTTAGGAAACAACTTACTGAAACTGTGGATTCATTGTTGTCTTTAAAAGTTATTCCTGTTTTTAATGAAAATGATTCCATTAGTACTCGCAGAGCTCCCTATGAGGTATGCTTAATTCTCTTATTTTCTAACTGTATATTCTTAAACACAGGTTTTCTCAAAGTTTGATTTTTACAGGATTCTTCTGGAATATTCTGGGATAATGACAGCTTGGCAGCTCTACTAGCTTTGGAGTTAAAAGCTGATCTTCTTGTTCTGTTAAGTGATGTAGATGGTCTTTATAGTGGACCACCCAGTGATCCTCAGTCAAAGCTAATTTATACATACATCAAGGAAAAACTGGAAAATACTATTACTTTTGGTGACAAATCTAGGTTAGGAAGAGGTGGTATGACTGCTAAAGTCAAAGCTGCTGTATATGCTTCTCAAGCTGGCATTCCTGTTGTCATCACCAGGTATTGACATGTGGCTGTTCTTCTCGCTTCAAAATTATGTTTTTATTACATAAATTAAAATATGAAATCTTTTCATTGATTTTGAAGTGGCTTTGCGGGTGACAATATTATAAAAGTTCTAAGAGGAGAGCACATTGGTACACTGTTTCATAGAGATGCTCATACATTTATCCCAAGTGGAGAACTAAATGCACGTGAAATGACAGTTGCAGCAAGAGAAAGTTCTAGACTTCTTCAGGTAGCTTTAATTGTTTCACGATGATTAAGGTTGTGTAATCATACTTAAAAAGCTCTAAATGGTGGCAATTTCCACCTGTTTACTTATGAATGGGTCAATGCGATGCAAGATATGTTTTATCTCTAAAGTGATGAACGGGTATGATCATAACATTATACTTTTGCCAAAAAGAGACCATCGTTGAAATGACAGTTTTGTAACACATTTGACACCAACTATTTTTGAATTCTTTTGGACAAAAAGTGTTTCATGTCAACCTAAACTGACCCGACATTTTTCTACCTGTACCAAATAGTTACTGGTTTTGACCCTTATTTTAACGCAGGCAATGCCCGCAGAAGAGAGGAGTAAAATTCTGTTAGCAATAGCTGATGCTTTAGAAGCAAATGAGAAAATCATAATTCATGAAAATGAAGCTGATGTGGCTGCTGCACTAGATGATGGATATGGATCATCATTAGTCTCTAGGTTGCTTCTAAAGCCCGGGAAGGCAAGTCACGTTTTTAGATTTTGATCTTTATTACTAATGTAGAACACTAAACTTTGTTTCTTTATTTATTTTATTTTGTGCTTATGTTTTTGTTATCTGTTACAGATCTCTAGTCTTGCAAAAGCAATTCGTGTACTTGCGAATATGGAAGAGCCAGTTGGCCAAGTATTAAAGAGAACAGAGGTAAGGAATAATTAGCATGTTTTTCTTTTCATTGAAGTTTCTAGGAAATAAAATTACTTCAAAAATGAGGTGTTTTAACTAATGCTATTGTTGCATCCAGCTATCAGATGGGTTCATCTTAGAGAAGATGTCATCTCCCCTGGGTGTTCTTCTTGTTATCTTCGAGTCTCGCCCAGAGGCACTAGTTCAGGTCAAGTGAAAGAAGTTTACTTGTTATTTATTCCTCTACAATTAAGATTTTATTCGGCAACCCTTCCCTTGTAGCTTTTTTTTTCTTGTCTGGAATGTATATATACTAGATAAAAAAAATAGTATGTGGCGGTTGTTTTTCTTTTCAGATAACCAAAGATCGGTTTGCAAAATCTTGTAGCGGTTTACAAAACTCAAAGTTGATTCTAATGTTTTTAAGGTTTACATCTCTGCTTTACAAGTAAAGATATGTGTGACTCTCTGAATTAATGAGGTTGGGTTCATACATAGTTTCTATTTTGAAAATTGAAATTCCTTTGCAAATGTTTTTTTTCATTTCCTTATCAAGTAGAAATCACAACGTTGTTTATTTTAATTTATAATAAAGAGCAAACCTAGTACATGAGACTCCCACATGTGCGGGTTCTGGGGGTGTCGCGCATCCTTACCGTCCATTTCTACAGGAGGCTATTTCCACGGTTTACCTTAATGTCTTATGCAAGTCTTAAATCTTCCTGTCATCCCTACAGATAGCTTCATTAGCCATCAGAACTGGGAATGGACTCCTATTAAAAGGAGGAAAGGAAGCAAAACGTTCTAATGCAATCTTGCACAAAGTCAGTTTTCTTGAATAAATTTATTGTAACAAATGAATTTATCATGTTATCTCATTTTACTAATATTATGTTGCTATATTTCTTAGATTATTACTTCATGCATCCCCGACACAGTTGGTAAAGGGTTAATTGGCCTTGTAACTTCTAGAGAAGAGCTTCCTGAATTGCTCAAGGTTGGTTGTGCAAGGTTTTGTTCTCTACTCGAAATTAATAACTTAATATTCAATAACATTTGTGCTGCACCGCTGCAGCTTGATGATGTTATTGATCTTGTGATCCCAAGAGGCAGCAATGAACTAGTTTATCAGATAAAATCTTTGACAAAAATTCCTGTTCTTGGGCATGCTGGTAAGATGGTTTTAAGTGATGATACATGCTTTGCATAAATCAAAAGATGATTGAGGGATGAAGGGTGATATGGTAACTGCGCTTTTTTAAATCTTCAGATGGAATTTGTCATGTCTACGTAGACAAATCTGCTGATATGGAAAAGGCGAAGAACATAGTTTTGGATGCAAAAACAGATTACCCAGCAGCTTGTAATGCTATGGTATTTGTCTTCCTTTGGTGTTTTATGTCAAATGGGTCAAATGTGTTAAAAGTCATTCAAAGTATAGAAACATCTTAAATCATTTTTATACAAAGATTTATACTTCTATTGAAGTGATTTGTTTATAATCCTTACTAGCAATTATTTATTTATAATTTTTTTCAACAGGAAACACTTCTTGTTCATCAGGAGTTGATGGAGACTGGTGGTGTTAATGAGCTTCTCATTGAACTTCAAACTAAAGGCATGAAATTCTTGACTATATCTTTCCGTGTGGCAATCTATCGAGGGAGGTTCACATGAGAACCACTAAACAAATAAGAATTAAATGAACCACTTTTTAGCCATTGGATCATACTTTAATGGATGGTTGAGATCTCCCTCTATTTATGCTTTTCCCCGTCCATGAATCACAATCATGACCGTCCCTCCTTGTCTTATTCCATGATCAATGGTCAAAAAATGGTTTCAAACAGTTTTCAATTGAACTCACCATTCAATGTATTATATATCCTTAAAAATGCATGTCATGTCTAAACCAAATTATAACTTGAAGATTATATCAATATGTTTTGTTTTCAGGTGTGAGTATAAATGGTGGGCCCAGGGCATGTTCCTTGCTTAATCTTCCAGCAGCACCATCATTTCATCATGAATATAGTTCACTGACCTGCACAATTGAAATTGTTGATGATGTGCATGCTGCCATTGATCATATACACAAACATGGAAGGCAAGTTAGTTTATTTAGTTATATTTATATCTTGTAATAATATTATTTTTACAAATTGCTTTTATCTTTCTTTTTTTTTTCAGTGCGCACACTGATTGCATTGTAACAGAAGACCATGAAGTTGCTGACATCTTTTTACAACAAGTTGACAGGTTTATATATCATCTTGCATCTTTATAAATTTTTACCGGCTCTAATCTATAAATTCCTGAAAATTGGTTTTAAGTTTTTATTATCCTGATGTATAAACTGCAGTGCTGCTGTATTTCATAATGCAAGCACAAGATTTAGTGACGGGTTTCGTTTTGGACTTGGCGCTGAGGTTGGCATAAGTACAAGCAGGATACACGCTCGTGGGCCTGTTGGGGTTGAAGGGCTGCTAACAACCCGATGGTACATTCCTATAACCCACACAACCAATGAATAAAAAACACCATGACCTATGATTTAACTCGTTTTATTTATATTTTCAGGATCGCAAGAGGCAATGGGCACGTGGTGGATAACGATAAAGGAGTCGTGTACACGCACAAAGACCTCACTCAGCAAGGTAAAAAGACATGCTCGAGTATGAACTCGAACGGGCAACTGGGTGGTGAGCCACGGGCCCGAGCCAGTCTTATCAAGTGAAAGAATTTAAGCTAGGCATATGTTCTTCCTCCAAAACGTTGTATAATTAGATTTAACACCAGCTTTATATGTGTTCGTGATGTATGCGGACCAGGCTGATGACTAGAACTACTTATCCAATAAATAATTTAATTTGTTTTGGGGGATTAATGCTAAATGAGTGTTTAGATTTTAGAGTTAGAGTTGGGAGTTTATTATGTAATCAAATAATATAATGCATTCAGTTTTATGTTTATGTTTATTATAGGAGGCCTTGAGACCACAATTTTGCAACTTATTTTCTTAATTTTAAGGAGTTTAATTGTATATATATTCGGATCATATGGTATAGAGCAAGTCAGCAAATTATAGTCAAACAATCATAAAAGTCTCAAACGATGGTTTGCTTATATATGAGACTAGGTGTTGTGGACAAGGTGAAAGGTGATAAGAAAGTGTCACGCAAGCGGTTACTAGGTGCCACATCGACGCAGGAGGGCTTCACGTTTCACATTGCAAAGGCGTGTTGTACTGGGCATGTGACGATGTGAAAGGTGATAAAAAATAGATGATGTGACACAATGGTATTTGGTAATAATTAAAAAAACAAAATAATCACACACGACTCCTGCCCCTCGCGCCATGAAGGTACTCATGCCCTCATGGGCTCACGCGCCATCGCACCCTTGAGTTGTGGAAAACACTTCATGTCACGCTGATGTTGCACCTTCGCGCCCAACAATCCACAACAGAGGGCTAACTGAAATTGATAAAACAAATTATTAGTTAACTTGTATTTGAGACGTATATATAACACGTAAAAATCGTGACAAGTTCAATGCATTTTGATACAAATATCTATATGTTTAAATTAAACACATACGTCATATAAAGATTGAACAATACCTAATTTTTCTTTATAGATCATAAAGTAGTTGCTCATGTAGTCATGTATCAAGATACTCGTATACTTGTGTATCTTCTAAACATGCATCTTCGTCTGCCTCGTGATGACATGATATACTTTACGTTATAACACAACCCATGAAATAATTTTTATATAGTTTTCGCCAAGTATGAGTAATTTTATATAAATCGGACTATCGGAGGAGGGTGAGATGAGGACCAAGTGTCAAGAAATACAAATCCAACTTTATCCGATCCAAAACCAAAATGTTTTACCGTAATAAAAATACAAAACAATCAAAAAGTACTATAAATCTAAGAATACAAAAAACTAACATCAAACAAAAATCAGATTATGAAAATGATAACTGATGAATATAATCTCAAATACAAACTCAAACAATGGATATAATTGTCAAAAATGGTGGAGCTTGAACCACATCATAGTGTGGGCGGGTGCGGAAGTAATTATTTTATGGTGGGCGAACTATATATAGATATATTTAAAAATTTACACTACCCGACCGAAAATTAACACTATTAACGAGAAAAAGAGGGCCGATACAAAGCTTCGCCCATGATTGTCAACATGATGACATTCTAGAAGAAGCCCAGACATGTTAACACATACAAATAAAACTAAGAGTAAATTATTATTTGTATTCCTACAATTTAAAAATTCTTATATACGTCCTAAAGTTTTATTTTTGTTCTCATTTGCATCCAAATGACTAACACCGTTAGAGTTTCTGTTAACTCTTTTGTTAAAAAGACTAAATTAACCCTAGTTGAAAATATTAAAGTCAACCTTTAACCAGTCAAACATTACACCCACCCACCTTTCAGGTTTATCAAATGCAAGCAATTTAACTTCATCATAAACAGATTCAAAACAAAGTTTCAACATTCAAAGAGCTCAGCATCGAGTGCAGCTTCCTCCGCAAAGTCGCCATAACAGCCGATCCACTAGCTATTCAACGATATGCTTGAACCATCGCAATTTCTTTTGCAGCAAATCAACCTGAACGACAGCATAACCATCAGAATCAAAAGATAAAAACAAAATCATGATGCAGTTATAGGTGGATCAAAGAAGATGATGTGGGATTTGTGAAGATTAAGGGATAGAAATACCAGTGTGAATGCAATGGATTGAAGAAGAAGGTGTAAAAATACCAAGGTGTTTGTCTCCGCCTCCATAACCCACACCGCCTCCACGGGCCGCCCCACTACAACTCGCATCGCATCCACGACCGCACCCACGTCCGCCCCCACCACAACCCACACAGCCTCCACCGCTACCCCCACCACAACCCACACCGCCTCCACCACCGCCCACCACAATTCGCACCGCATCCACACCCGCCCCCACCATAACCCACACAGCCTCCGCCCCCGCCCCCACCATAACCCACATCGCCTCCACCGCTGCCCCACCATAACTTGCACCGCATCCACGACCGTTCCCACCACAACCCACACAGCTTCCACTGTCGCCCCCACCATAACCCACACCGCCTCCACCGCCGCCCCACCACAACTCGCACCGCATCCACCGTCGCGCGTCACCACAACCCGCACCACCTCCACTCCCGCCTGTCACCACAACCCTCACCTCCTCCACAATCGCCCGCCTCCACGGTGGTTCTGGTTCTGATTAAGGGTTAACAGATAGAGAGAGAAAGAGTGGGGACTGGGGAGTGGGGGAGGAGTTAAAAGGGGATATGTGTTAAGGGTAATTTTATCATTTCATAAAATATTAACAGAATTATTTAACGTCGTTAGTTATTTGCATGTAAATGGGAATAAAAATAAAAAGTTAGGGGGTATATGAGAATTTTTAAACTGTAGGGATGCAAATGATCAAAATCATTAAACCTCAGGTATGCAAATGATAATTTACTCAAAAACTAATAAGTTAACATAACGCGAACGAGTTAAGGACTTGAACATTTTATGCGTTTTAAAATCCTCTCACATCCTGTTTCTTATACTTATTTCCATTTAATTAAATAATATTTTTAAATCATTTTTATATTCTTTTCCCTCGTTCACACACAAAAAAATTCTAAGGGATATAATGTATGGATTAAAAAAATATATAAAGAATAGAATAAAAAGCGTTTTGTTTTATGTGTTATTTTTTATATTTCAAAAATAAAAAATATATAGTATAAAGACTTTAATGTGAATGTTCTAATCTACTGTAGCTTCATATTCATCTTTTCTTTTGAACAATTAAAATTTAAATATTATTAATTTTCTGGATTAAATGTTATACACTATGCATAAAAACTTAAAAAGTTATATATTTCTTTTTTTTTTAATTTTTTATTTTAAACCCAACACTTTTACATATTTTATAATTTAACCCCTATAAATTTTCACTTTTAACTTTAATCCCAATACTTTCATCTTTTACAAATTTTTTGATTTACGATCTAAATTTTAATAGTTAACACATAGTAACGTCCTAAATCACCTTAGTTATTGTTTTTAATATTTTACATTTCACGTGCATGGTTCAATATTTTTATGTCTACTTTTTGTTTAGTTTTTTTGGTTTTATTTATTTTTTCATACGAGATTTTCTGGTGTTGATGGTCGCTGACGTTATGTGACATTTGTGTTATTTAACATGGCTTTATGCCCCCACCGCAACGCGGGGGGCTTAATACTAGTTTATCCTAAATAACACATAATCAACTTGTACTTGTAATAATTTGAACCCATATCATTTTTACAACCGGTTAATCATCAATGCTACTTGGTCATGAGTTGTTCGTATCCATCTCCTTTTGCATTTATGTTTAAATATAAACAAATGTAAAATCTTTAAATCATACAATGCAAACTTGAATGCATGCATCCAGTTAAGGGCATGTGTAATACCGTAATGAGTGCGAAGAAAAAGTAGTATTACGTATGTGCTATTTTAACAAGACCTTTGATTACATTCACACTGTTGCTACTGGCTGCTTAAAAATAATAGTTATTGGATTTTAATAATTTTAACTTTTATTTATTGGCCGGGATTAATTCCAATTCAGGAAATATTTACATGCATTTTTAACTTTGAACTTATTTTCCTCCAATGATCCCTTACTAACTGAGAGTTAACCATCGTTAGTTTTTTTTGATAAAATGAGGCTAACTTTAAGCTATTTTTCAACTGCAGCATCGTTTAGTCTCAGTTAGGTCTGTTTTTCATTGTCTAACCTCTATCATCACCTGAAATTTACCTCCAACGAGTTCGGTGGTTCAAATCAGGAGATGAAGATTGACGGGTTTTTGGGTGCGAAAGTTTCAAATTGACAGACTTGATGATAGATTTCAACTTTTTGTTTAGTGTTTTACCCACAAAAACAGTCCACATCATCAAAAATCTAACGGGGTTAACTTTCAGTTAGTAAGAGATCGTTGAAGGAAAATAAATTCAAAGTTAAAAGTATCTGTAAACATTTACTGAGTTGAGATTATCCCAGCCAATAAATGAAACTTGTGATTACTAAAATCGAATAACCCTAAAGATAATAAGTAAAACTTATAATATAAGTTAAAATAAAAGTGCAAGAGAATTAAACATTTTGTGAAACATTCCAACAAATAAAGAATGTGACCGGGAATCAAACGCAACTCATAATCGGCAAATGCAATATTCATACTTTGTTTAACGGTCCACTAAATAGGTTAGTTCATCATGATGCATAGGTGAACCATATAATATGAGGTTGAAGATGAGGCATGACGTTGACGCCTGATGTGATGACGGTAAGAGAGCAATCACGCCCCCGCTCACGAACCCATAAGTTTTTTATTACGCATTACATGGTGATGTAATCCAATTTGCGTGTACGTTAAAAAAATATCAGAAGCTTGCATATCTAAATGGATTTAAATATCATTTTCCCATAAAACTCAAGTGCGTACAAGCATGTCGTCTCCTTTATGTATTCCTATCTTTTTCTTAGAGAAAAAAAAAACCCTTCTTAGTGGAACAGTCTTTGAATTTTAAGACGATGACCTCGTACAAAATAATGGTATCATAAATTAACTAAAACCGTATACATCACGGCAATTAATCATTTAATATACACATACACATTTAGAGAAAACAAACACTTCTAGCCCTTCATCTTGTGCTCAATACTCCAATCAATTTTCAAGTCTATAGACCTATTTCCAAGTGATGCTTGTAATTTTGAGACCTTTTCATCTATCAATTATTCATACCAGTACTTGCAAAAATATATTAGTATAGATATGCATCTCTCAGACAATATATATATTTCTAACACTCTTTAGGTCGTATATTAAAACATCAGAAATATAACATAGTTTTCCAGAAGGAAACATTTTAAGTTAAACATTTAAGTCGATTATAGTCAAAATGGGTTAAACCACATTACACACTATGAAATGAAAAAATCTTCCTACTCTAATAAAAGGGTAACTAGGTTGGACATATATCATCACCACATTTCACATCACCAAAGGTTGGACACGTGTCATCACCATATTTCACCTCATCAAAATTTTCCCGCTTCCCTCTCCTATTAAATTCTCATTAATTAATTACAAATAATAAATTAAAGAAAGTATATTTTTATTAATTATTTTTCTAAGTAAATAAATTTTTATAAAATAAAACTTACTTCTAAAACATCAAACTTTTTAAAAAATATAAATTATTTTAAAAAAATATAAATTGTAAATAAAATTGGGAGTTATAGTAATTTTTAAAATTTTACATTTTTTAAAATGTTTGCCTTAAAACAAATTTATTTTATTTTTCTTTTGGAAAAAAATTAAAAAATTAAAAAAAACTAAGAAGTTGATATCATTGTTTTATTATTTATAGTTCGTACTTGTATATGATTTCAATTATGTTTTATCTTAAAATATAGTTTTATAACTAATAAAACATTTCTTAGTTGATATTTTCTTTTTTATTACACGGGTTTACTAAAACTAGTAACAAATAAAGTAGTAGATAATTTTATGTAATCCTATATTTAATGCGGTCACAAATCAAAACGATAAATAGTCTATCGCTTAAATAAATATTGATATGATTCGTGCTTTTAAGAAACTATTAATAAAAAAATCATCAAAGATAATTTCTGAAGTCTATAATATTTACGCAATTATAACTTATTATTAAAATCTAAAATAATTAAAATCTGAAATAAATAATAATAACTAGTCTTAAACCCCCTGCATTGCAACGGATGGCGTAAAACCGTGTCAAGTAGCACCAATGACATATCACTGCTGCTGACCACAAACATCTAAAAAACTCTTAGGGGCTGTTTGGTTAGATCTGAATCATTAAGTGCTGAATGGTTAAGAGGTCTGAATGGTTAAGAGGCTCTGAACCATTAAGGGCTGAACCAAAATGTGCTGTTTGGTTGAATCTCTGAATGACTATTCAAAATGACAATTTTACCCCTCTGCTAGACTACTGTTTAAACTAGACTACTGTTGAAATCGTCAATGGCTTCGAAAATCGATCTTTCATCAACTGAACCTTTGCAAATAACATCACAATTCAAGAATCACAAAGACACACATCTGAAAAAAAAATCAACTTTCCCATCTGAAAATCATCGTAAATCAACACAAAAATCCAAACAATCGGTTCAATTTCACAACTTTTTACTCAAATCAATCACCATCAATCTTAAATTTTGACTCAATTGAAACAGAGCAACTTTCAATCTTAACCCAAAAACTCAAAACCTCTATACATTACCAGTTACACTTTCATCTCCATCTTTCCCGTTAAACTTTCCATGGCAGAAGTATCTGAAGTAAGAATGTAAGATCACCCAAAAGCAACATTTCGGATTAAATGTGTGAAAAGTGTGCCAAATGGTTAAATCATGCAAAGAACATATGCAACAAACACAAACGAAGTTCTTAGTGATCAGTTAAAGCTAATACAATATCAAAACAAGAAAAAGTAACGAAAGTAAAGAAACCCTAAGATTGACCTGCAAAAATGGCAGCAAATCCCTAAAACAGGATCATAGATGCTTCCTCTTCCCTTCCTCATGCATCGTCTTTCGGACGAAACCTCTGGAGAATGACACAGTCTCACATCCACATAAGGAGCATTAGCTGGCCTCTTCTCTTTCTCATCATCATCATCACCTGTATCCCAATTTCCAAATACCAAAATCACATAAATCTTAAGGCATCTCACTAACAAATTCAACACCCATAATCTTTTTGAACGTAATCAAAAGAGCAAAAAGAACAAGGGTTTATTCGTTTCAACCTATTGGATCGACGCAACTGAATACTACTGTAATCAACCTTAACATGCTTCTTCTTCGGTGTTTTTACAGGAGTTGTCATCGATCGGAGCTCTGATATGGTCTTCTGCAGGCCTAAGGAGGCCAATCGACCCTGTGATTGGGATCAAACTCAGTATTGTTGTATTAATCGATGAATTGTTCATACATAAACGGATAAGATAGCGTGTGAATGAAGATGTAACCTGGTTTTCTGATATGCGAGCATTTCGGATGTTCTCGTAGTCGATTTTCGCCGGAAACCTCCCCATTGTTGTGAGATTTGCTTCAATGGCGATAGGAGAACAACTGCAGTAAATACGACGTGAAGCGACGACCCACCACCGGCACTGATGCTGTAATCCTCAAACCCGTGGTCTGCGTTCGTCGGGGGGTGGTCTGCGGTCGGGCTGCGGAGGTTGGGGGTGGCCGGCCGACGGTGCTGCGGAGGTCGGCGGACAGAGATACGGTCTGCGAAGGGCTGCGTTCGTCGGGGGGTGGCCTGCGGTCGGGCTGCGGAGGTCGGGGGTGGCCGACCGACGGTGCTGCAGAGGTTGCCGGTGGTCTGCTGGAGGTCGGTGGTGAGGGTGGGGTGGGGGGGATGACGGGAGTTGAAGATGGGTTTAAGATGGGTTGAAGATGGGTTGAAGATGGGTTGAAGATGGGTTGAAGATGGGTTGAAGATGGGGTATTTGTGTCTCAATCTCCATTCAGCATCTTCTTATATCTGAACCATTCAGCACTGAATGGTTCAGTTCAGAGCCTCTTTTTTTTTAAACAAACACTCAAGCCTTTTAATGGTTCAGAGGTAGCCTTTTAATGGAACCATTAAGTGGCTACCAAACAGCCTCTTAGTATAAAAACACGAAAAGTAGGTGTAAAAATATTAAACCACGTAGGAGGAACGTAAAACATATAAAACAATAAGTAAGTCGATCTAGAACCAAAGCGTTGCGCTGGGGTCGTTAAACGGAAAAAAATATAAGGGTAAAAACTATGAACCGCACACGCACGCTGCGGTGCGTTAACTCGTAAAATTTAATGAAAACCGTAAAAATATTATATAATATGAAAAATATAGAAAATAAAACTTGAAAGTAAAAGGAATATTAAGGCCAAATTGTAAAAGTATAAAAGTAGTGGATTAAGTTAAAAAAGAAGTTAAGAGTTAAAAAACAGAGACAAAGGCGGGTAACAACCCGTTAAGCATATTGTACAACACATTAAATATAATAAAGTTAGTAATTAGTAATATATAAATAATGGCAATTAGATTTAATAATCTCAACTTTTATCTAATGTTCGGGATTAATCACAACTCATAAAATATTTATAGACACTCTCAACTTTGACCTTATTTCTTTCAACGATCCCATAACTGAGAGTTAACACTCGTTAGTTTTTTTTTTTTTTGATAAAATAAGGTCAACTTTGAGCCATCTTTCTACTACGTCACCGACTAGCCTTCATCAGGGTTGTTTTCGATGTCTAACCTCCACTGTCACCTGAAATTTACCGTTAAAGAATTAAGTGGTTTAGATTGGGAGGTGGAGATTAACGGGTTTCAGGGTACAGAAGTTTTAGTGACGCACTTGATATTAGATTTCAATTTTTTTCTTAGTGTTTTGGTCACATAAGCAGTCTGTGTCATCAAAAAACTAACGAGGTTAACTCTCATTTAGTAGAAGAGCGTTGTAAGAAAATAAGCTCAAAGTTAAAAGTGTTCCTAAATATTTTTCCAAGTTGAAATTAATCCTGATAAAAAAAAAATAAAAGTTTGGATTATTAAAATCCAACAACCTTAATAAAAACAAGCTACAAACATTATAGAACAAAAATAAATAAGTTTGAGGATTTGAAACGACTTATAGAAAAACCTTCAGGGTGTTAAATGTATGTATCTCACCGTAAACAAGAATAATGACGTAATCATTCTCTTCTTCAACAAGAACCCCTAAATCAAACACAAAGACACACATAAACACATACATACACATACCTATACGTACATACTCTCTAATACATACATATAATATTATATAATATGAAATGTATAGGAAACAAAAGTTGAAAATAAAAAGAATATTGGGGCCAAATTGTAAAAGTATAAAAGTAGTGGATTAATACAAGAAAGAAGTTAAGAGTTAAAAAAAAGAGACAAAGGCGTGTGACAACCCATTAAGCATATTGCACGGCCCACTAACCATAACAAAGTTGGTAATCTATCTTCCTATTCTAATAAAAAGGTATCTGGGATGACACGTGTCAACACCACAATTATTCTCACCAAAATTTTCCCGCCTCTCTCTCTTATTAAATAATTACCTTAATTACTAATAATACTATTTAACACTTTTTAGATTTAATAAATTAATAAAGAGATCTATTTATTAATGTTATTTCTAAATAAACAATTTTTTTATAAAATAATAAATTTATTTAAAGCATAAGACTTTTTTTAAAAATACGAAATATTTAAAATTGGTATTTTTAAAAAGTTATTTTTTTAAACCAAAACTAATTAAATTTAAGAGTTATAATAAGAAAATTTTTAAAAATGACATTTTTATACTGTTTGTTTTAGAACAAAATATTTATTTATTTTTTGAAAAAAAATAAAGTTTTAAAAAGTTGATATCACTATTTTATAACTTACAGTAATTTCTAATACATAATTTCAATGATATTATATCTTAAAATATTATTTTATAATTAATAAAATTTGTTATATTAATTTTTTATTTATTCAACTCGTGTAACACACGGGTTACTATAGCTAGTCTATTATAATAAAAGAGTAAGTTGGTATGACACGTGTCAGCACCACAATTCTCCTCACCAAAATTTTCCCGCCTCTCTCACCTATTAAATAATTACCTTAATTACTAATAATATTATTTAACATTTTTTTAGATTAAAATATTTTTTTATAAATTAAGAAAAATATTTTTTATTAATGTTATTTCAAAATAAATAAATTTCTATAAGTAATATTTTTTCTAAAGTATCAAACTTTGTTCAAAATACGATATATTATAAAATTACTATTTTTAAAAAGTAAATTATTTAAAAACCAAAAATAATTTAACTTAGGAGTTATGATAATAAAATATTTTAAAAAATAATATTTTATACGGTTTGTTTTAGAACAAAATATTATTTTTAAAAAGATTAAAAACAAAGTTATAAAATGTTGATATCATTGTTTTATTACTTATAATACTTATTTATACGTAATTTCAGTCATATCATATTTTGAAATATCATTTTATTTTCTATAAGTTTTATTATATTAATATTTTATTTATTCAATCCGTGTAATACACGGGTTTTCTAAAACTAGTTAGTAATATATAAATAAGGGCTATTGAATTTTAATAATCTCAACTTTCATCTAGTGATCATGATTAATCACAACTCAGAAAATATTTATAGACACTCCTAACTTTAACCTTATTTTCTTTCAACGATCCCATAACTGAGAGTTAACACCCGTTAGTTTTTTTTTATAAAATGAGGCCAACTTTGAGCCATCTTTCTACTACGTCACCGCCTAGCCTTCATCAGGGTTGTTTTCGATGTCTAACCTCCATTGTCACCTGAAATCTACCGTCAACAAGTCAAGTGGTTAGATCGGGAGGTGGAGATTAACGGGTTTCAGGATATAGTAGTTTTAGTGACGCACTTGATATTAGATTTCAACTTTTTTCTTAGTGTTTTGGTCACATAAGCAGCCCGTGTCATCAAAAAACTAACGAGGTTAACTCTCATTTAGTAGAAGAGCGTTGTAAGAAAATAAACTCAAAGTTAAAAGTGTTCATAAATATTTTCCGAGTTGAAATTAATCCTGATAAAAAAATAAAAGTTTGGATTATTAAAATCCAACAACCAATAAAAACAAGCTGCAAATATTATAGAAAAAAATAAATAAGTTTGAGGGTTTGAAACAACTTATAGAAAAACCTTCAGGGTGTTAAATGTATGTATCTCACCGTAAGCAAGAATAATGACGTAATCATTCTCTCTTCATCTTCAACAAGAACCCCTAAATCAAACACACAGACACACATAAACACATACATACACATACCTATACGTACAATCTCTCTAATACATACATATAGTCGTCGTTTAGGGCTACACTTACTCTCTGTGAAAGAACAATTGCAATAATTTCGGTGTGTTGCTGACAAAGTTGAACCTCTGTTCATCCTCTTCAATGGCGGAGAGAATGCTCACAGAGCTTGTTGAATTGTAGGTGTTTGTTCATGAATAGGAAAAGGAATTCGATCAGGTAATGTGGTAGCAAGATGAAGGGGTTTGATCTATTAAAATCTTCAATTGTGGTGAAATCTGCAGGATTCGTGTTCGTAGCTTTAGCTTTCTTCTACGTAGGTAAACGCTGGTCTGATGATAACTATCAGCACGTTATTTTCTTCAATTCTAACGTAAATGCAAACGCCAAAACCCTATCGATCGCAATTTCCCCAAATCTCAATAAAACCTTCGATATTATCTCGTTAACCAACGTTACGGAGGAAGAAGACATCCGAGGTGAACACTCGTTAGCTCCGGTTGCAAAACCACAATTGCTTTCTCCGCCACCTCCACCGCCTCCGCCACCGCCTCCGGCGGTGCAGAGGATGGGGCTAGTGGATGAGAACGGTGTGATGAGGGATGATTTTGAGGTCGGTGAGTTTGATCCAGATGTGTTGGAGAGTTGGAACAATGAGACTGATGTGGTGAAAGATGATGATGAAGATGTTAGGGCTGGGGGTAGGGTGGTGCCGAAGTTCGAGAAGTGTCCGGCGAGTATGAGGGAGTATATACCTTGTATGGACAATGTGGAAGCCATTAAGGGGTTGAAATCGACGAAGAGAGGGGAGAAGTTCGAGCGCCATTGCCCGGAGAAAGATAAGGGGTTGAATTGTGTGGTGCCCGCGCCCAAGGGCTACAAAGCTCCAATCCCATGGCCTAGAAGTCGAGATGAGGTTGTTTTACTGTGAATTTGAATGCAGTTTTATGCTACATGAAGATTTAAGTTGCTCTGTTTAAACATTGTTTGTGAATTTAATGATGGTTTTGTGTTTTTCAATTAGCACAGGTGTGGTATAGCAATGTTCCACATGCACAATTGGCTGAATACAAGGGTGGTCAAAATTGGATTGTTGTAAGCAAGGATAAATTCAGGTTTCCTGGAGGTGGCACACAGTTCATACATGGTGCAGATCAGTACATAGATCAGATTTCGAAGGTCTTCAATTAAAAAGGCAGAATTTATGCAATTTCACTTCTTGTTTCATAATAGTTCTACAATTTTGATATGTGTTTTGTAGATGGTTCCAGAGATTGCATTTGGGCATCATACGCGTGTTGTGTTAGATGTTGGATGCGGTGTTGCGAGTTTTGGTGCATATTTAGCTTCAAGAGATGTACTCACTTTATCTGTAGCTCCAAAAGATGTGCACGAGAATCAGATTCAGTTTGCACTTGAGCGTGGTGTGCCTGCAATGGTGGCTGCTTTTGCAACAAGGCGGTTGCTTTATCCAAGCCAGGCTTTTGATTTAATTCATTGTTCAAGATGTAGAGTTAATTGGACTCGTGATGGTAAGCTATTGTTACTTTTGCTAGCTAAGAAGAACCAGTTGCTATGTTATATGAGTGTTGTTTTTATATTTCTGCCTAATACAATAACCAACATATTTAAGGGAGTGATGCAATGATGCGCTGTGCCTAATTCTCTCTCTCTGAGGACTCCTGTTAAACCATATAAATATGTATTACATTGTAGATGGGATATTGCTGCTCGAGGTCAACAGATTGCTTCGGGCAGGAGGATATTTTGTCTGGGCAGCACAACCTGTTTACAAGCATGAACCACTTCTAGAGCAACAATGGGAAGGTAAAACTATATTGTAGTTTTGTTTACCAAACAGTTTTATCTTCTAAACGAATTTTGAGATTTTAGAATGATGGAGTATCTGTTTAGATATAACTCCATTTTCATTTTGTTACTTTCAGAGATGATGAACCTTACAAATCGCCTCTGTTGGAATCTTGTGAAGAAAGAGGGATACATTGCAATATGGCAGAAACCCCTTGACAACAGCTGCTATTTAAACCGTGATTCAGAGACCCAACCCCCATTGTGCGATAACCAGGATAACCCAGACAACGTTTGGTAACTATTTGTCAAATTTCATATTCACTATTTTATTTAATAAAAACTTATTATGCCCATTTGTTGTCATTTTAGGTATGTTGATTTGAAGCCATGTATCACTCCACTGCCTGAGGATAAATCAGGAGCAAACATTACCACATGGCCTGCAAGATTGCATCATCCACCTGAAAGACTGAAAACCATAACTTTTGATGCCTATGTATCTCGAAAAGATCTGTTTAGAGCAGAATCAAAATACTGGAAAGAAATAATCGATAGTTATGTTCGGTCTTTACATTGGAAAAAGTTCAAGCTCAGAAATGTGATGGACATGAGAGCTGGATTTGGAGGGTATATTCCTTTCTTCTATTATTTTATAAACTTATATTTCATCATCTATTTCTAATATCAGTATCTTTGTTCTGGCAGATTTGCAGCAGCTTTGATTGATAATCAACTAGATTGTTGGGTTATGAATGTTGTTCCTGTTAGTGGTCCAAACACCTTGCCTGTTATTTATGACCGTGGGCTTCTGGGAGTTATGCATGACTGGTACAAAATGCTAATCACGTTTTGCTTAATCATTGCTGTTCTTGTTCTTTGCTAATAACAATTGTGACCCATCTGTAATGACTATATGACCATAGGTGTGAACCGTTTGATACGTACCCAAGAACCTATGATCTCTTACATGCAGCGGGTCTGTTCTCAATTGAGCAAAAGAGGTACCTTTTCTTTTAAAAGATTAGAGGGTTTAATTAATTTAAAATTTTCCTTCTTCATTTTTGGTTACCTTGTGTTCTGGTTTGATATGCATCAGATGCAGTATTTCAAGTATCATGCTTGAGATGAACAGGATTTTAAGACCCGGGGGACGCGTATACATTCGTGATTCTGTTACGGTGATGGATGAACTTCAAGAAATCGGGAAGGCAATTGGTTGGCGTGTAACCCTAAGGGATACAGCTGAAGGGCCTCATGCAAGTTACAGGGTTCTTGTATGCGATAAACGCCTCAAGTAATAAACTTATAAACAATTCTTGGCATCTTTTTCTAACTTGTGAATCAGAAACTTGATAGCAAAGTTCTTGCTGCAGTTATTCCCTCTTACAAATATATGTAATGTTTGATTTATTCTTTCCCACCTTTGGTTTTTACAGTTATAGAGGACAATGTACATCTCTTTAATGGTTAACTTATCTTATATATTCTTATCTAAAGTTTTGGAACGCATCTCCCTTTCTCTCTTTATATATATATTTATATATACATATATATGGACGCACACGCTATGTGTATCAGTATATATGTTGAAAAAAAGGCTCGAACCGGTGAATCAAACTTTCTTCAACCAACTTTCTCAAACCGTTTTGAGCCGGTAACATAACCAGTTTTGTTTATCTTGTCAAATTCAGTCGAATGAAACTACGAAAAGAAATAATAATGTTAAAAAAACTACTCAACGTCAGATCGAATCTTCTTTGGAAAGTAACCAACCCGTTTTGGTTTCTAATGTTCCAAAACCATAGTTACTGGTTTGGCCGGGATATCCTATCAAAACTAGTTGAATTGGACAATGAAGAATACTAGGTTGTATATAAAAATCAATCAAGGTCAAGTCCAGAAAACCATTACAAATAATTCCCAAAAGTGTTGACCCAGATTCAATTTCCTTTTTTATAGTCATAGTCGAAATCAAGTCTCAACAATTTCAATTCTGTTGACATGTTCTTTTGTCAAAAATAAAAAATATAATAGAGTTCCAAAGGGTATATCAACCAAAAAAGTCTCATTTCCAATACAGCTCTTGGTTTCCAAACTCAGACCAAAACCTACTCATTTCTCGGATCTTACCCTCCACTGCTGCTGAACCTGTAGATTTTGAGAGGACTGCCCATTGTTTGGGTTCCTCTTATGCACGCCATTGTTAGAAACCAGCTCGACTTGACTTTGACTTGTGCTTTGGCTTTGACTTTGACTTCCCGGTAATGGTCTCTTAGTGACCTTTTTTGGACTGTTTTGATATCGTTGTTGTCCTTGTGCGGGTGCGTGTGGACCTCTATGAGTCTGTGAACCACCATTCCTATTTTGGTGTTGATTGTGGGTCTGCAAGTGAGGCCCAGTTGGGGTCCTAAAAGGACCAGCGGGGTCTGTGCGAACCTGAGGTGAAATTCTTAACTGACTCATGCCATGAGTACCTGAAGCTGCAAATTGAGATCTAGAAATGATGCTCAATACTTCTGGTCTCACTAGAACAGCAATCGGGTGGATTTGGCTGGCGGATGTCAGCTTCTGATGGCTGCTTTGAAATGCTTGTGCAATCTTATGAAGGCTTCGTTGCCCAACGGCCCTTGCACAATTCAATGGTTGCTCAAATGGGTCCTCGATCTATAAGTAGCAAAATCAGGTTTTCATTTTTTACGTTTATGTGTGTGACAGCCATTAAAAGAAGGGGTTGATTTTGTGAAGCTATTTTATAAACAATTTCTCAAGGCTTTATTGGTGCTGCACTTTTTTTCTTGGCAAAACGAGTTATGATAGAATACTTCTTTGTGTTATATCTCAGATATGTAAAAAGAAAATACTATATATACCTAACAGAAAAGCAAGGGTAAATGAGTCAAGCCGCAAGCGGGTTGAAAGTTGCCCAAAGTCTATTTTAATGCATACAACCTCTTAAATCGTTCTATGAAAAAACTTGGACCATTATTGTAGTAATATTGTTTTCATCACCACAATTGACATGTTAATGCTTTATGAATGAATTAAAAATGACAAAAGTGTTTGCAAGTCGACCCAATCCGACTTGAAATGGACTAAAAAACGACCAATTTCAACCAGAATGTTTGAACCCTTACCCAACCTACCATTATGCCTAATCTATGTATGTAAAGATAAACTAAACATACACATACGTATACAAGCACGAAAGTTAGAAGACGTACAAATAATGCATAAGTTTTTGGTTGCCATCTCATGTTAGTATCAATGTCTTCCCATTGTCCGTTATGTGGACTAATCCCTTGTGTCAAAGCCCTCAAACTGATGTCACAAAACTGAAATAAAAAAAAACGATTTAATTATCATTCAATATTCTTAACAGAAAATGATATATGCACATAGACTATTTAATGGTAATTGGTGCTTTTTAAAACAACCCCTTTTAACTCGAACCCATTTCGACCTGTTATCCAACCTGCCTGTTTGCTAGGTTAAAAAGGAACTTACTTTTGCAAGAAATGAAATAAAGAGATCAGCCAAAGAGCTTCTATTAATCATTCTCGACCTATCTGATTTAATCCTGTTTATGTTCACACCACATATGTCTTCAACATTTTTCTCGGCAATTGCTCTTACACCTGTTTCACAAACTATTATTCCATACATGTCTATATATACGCATTAGTTTTCGACACATATACAAACGTAATACCAATAAGGTCAGCAGCCATGTTCCCGGGGTATATTTCGCTAAGAGGAGGTAGAATAGGCGGTTCACAAGTCTGAAAGAAATATAGTAAAATATGTTCAAAGTGCAAAGATGTTAAAGTTGGTGGAGAAGTTGAAAAATCATTTATAATAACCTGGAAATGGAATATTATAAGTAAACTAAGCGAATACGAATTTAAAGTTCCAGCTTTGGAATCATTGATACCATGTGCCTTTGCCCATTCTTTGACCTGCACATCAAAATCAGCATATAGAATGAATGTTCTTTGCATCACCACTTACAGCTACTAAAACAAAAATAAAACACGTACAATTAAAACCATGTCACGGAAGCGTTCATCAATCGCATTTATCCAAAACAACAATTTTGACTTCATTAGACCGCTCAAATTATTGATAGAAATGTCACAGGATATATTGCCGTTGTTGCTATCACATTTCAAGATAGGCACTCTTGCATGGGAGATATATTTTATCCCATGAAAACCACCTGCGAACCATAGTTATCAATAAGATTAATTGATTTATTAATTTTTATACACAAGATCTAGAAAACATAAAGCTTACCTAAACCTTTCAAAGCTTTTAAAACGTCTAATAGTAGCGTCTGCTTGTATTTTTTCCCAGCAGTAGAGATGTATGAACCATTGCTTAACTCGATTGAAATATCTAAATCTCCCCATCTCGTAAAGAGGTTAGACACAAATGAACCAAACGGCTCCACTGTGGCACCTACTTGCATAATCAAATTCACAATTTACATAATTACACAAAGTACACACAATCTAATACAGGATGGTGTATTTACCTCTAAGAATATCCACAGTCTGAACAACAGATTTGAGATCATCAATAACTTGAAACCGTCTAGACCAATCATCCTTTGTGGGATTGACCACTTGAAGAATATCCGTGAGAGCAATCGCCAATGAATAATGGGAATTCATCTTTAATCCCCCAATAACACTGAATCTGACAGATATGACTGAAAACATACAACTCATTTTCAGATTAATTCTATTTAAAAGTTCAAAGTTAACATTAAAGCACACAAAATGAACAACAATGTAACTTTCAATAAAGCATACCAGTATACCACATTATATATAATGGTCATATAACAAAATAAACTCCCAAATTTTGAAACATGAAACAGGTAATGTGAGTATAAGTGTATCAGTGTATGACACATAGAACGATACAATTCGATTCAACAATAATGCCTATAATAAAAAAGCAACAAAACATTAACTCCCAATTAAGAGAACATATATTTAGAACAAAGTGATCAAAATGAAAACAATAAATACACAGTTGGGACATCTGTTACCCGAGAACCTCCAAAGGCTGCCTTCCTAAGTTAATAAAGTTAGGCAAGAGTGGATGAGCCGGGGCGGCAGAAGTAGATAATGGTTTAACCCTATTTTTATGAAGGTATGTACACCAGATAAGGTCCATTTGGCCATTATTAATTAGTAGATAACTAAATTGGTAATATTGATAATGACGATTACATAAAAAATAAACATAGTAAAATTAGAAATCAGAATCATCGAATTAATACCAAAAGTTCAATACTGATTACAATTCACAAAACATAAGCAAGATTCATTGTTCATCGTCAACACCCAATTTAAGACCTAAATAAAAAAGTGAAATAAAAGGATCTCGCCTCGTCTGCACCCTGAGTGCGCGTGACCAAAAACACGCCCCTTGATTGTGCTTTTAAAAGTTCCCAGCTCATGTGCCTCATGTGCTTTTGACTACTACAATTCTTACTCTACGCCATTTTGGATGATTCATGCTATTCATAATATAGTTACAAAAGGCTATGACAACTACACAAAATTGATATTTAATAAAAGAGCAAAACAAGAAATATGAGATGTTGATAAGAATCCACATTCCACATCACTCTATTCAAATCATCATCAAATTTCACAAAATATCAAAAACATCCTCCAGAATAAGTGCAACAAAAATGCTAATAAATGATCATATTTACTACATATGTCATGCCATCCTATATCAACAATACCTAAAATGCGCTAACATCGAATACCCTCTTTGTTTTTTTTCCCTTTCACATACACCTGGAACTAACTCAGAGGCCAAATCAGTCACAAGAAAACTCAAAACAAATAAAAGAACTTTCACTGCCAATTCACCTACTATCAAAAGCCAATACAATCAACAACATTAATATTTTTAAACCCAAACATTGGATGTCAAATAAGAAGCTAATCAATTCCAACTTCATATAGATACAAACAGATAACATACAAAAGGGGACTATTCAACCAAATAGGCAATTAACAAAGGGAAATCCTATAAAATTTACATCACTGATACCAAAATCCAAATTATACTTATCAACAACAACCCGATCTCAATTTCATTCATTTCATTCATATAATTCATAACCACCATACAATTAACCGAGAATCCAAGAGAACAAGGTACCGGAAACCTGGATCTTGAAAGGGAAAACATCATCGGTGGTGATTTCGAAACATGCTAGCAAGAAAGCAACGAAGAACACAATACATAATATGTTTGCTTTGCAGATGGGGTTTAAATCAATTGAATTAAAAGAGGGAAAAGGGTTTTGCAGCGGTGGTGCAGTGGCATTAAATGAGTCGCCGGAAAGAATGGATAAACGGAGTTATGCGGTGGTGGTGGTGGTGGTGGTGGTGGCTGAATGCCACTGTATCATTGATATAGAGATGATTTGTATTGTACTATTGTTGTATTAGGGCTTGTAATTTCTTCGAAACTACGCAACAAATGCAAATGCAATGGGAATGATCCAAGCTTTTTTGTAATCATCTTTTTGTTTAGTGTTTGATACAACTTTTATTATAACTTTTCTAAACTTGTTTTCAGTTCTCAATTTTGTATTTGTAACCTTATTGTGACTTTATAAAAAGTAATTATATAGGTTGTCTATGTGGTTTAGGTGAGAGTAGTAAGCAAAAAAATTACAAGTTTCCAGTGCCAACTTTTAATTTTGTGATAGAGTTTTGGTGTTAAGGTTAGTTTTTGTTAATTTTTTTTATTGATTAGGATTAAGTGTTAGCATCCAAAGATGACAACTTGTTTGTTTTGTCGTTTTTCTGATAAATTAAAATGAAAAGCTAGCCTGAATAATGAGTAAATTACACGGACAGTCCTTGAGGTATGCACATATTACAACTTTAGTTCATACTTTCAATAAATTACAGATACGCACTTGTAATTTGCATGGTATACACACCGGTAGTCCCGGACGCTAACATAAGTTAAAATTTTCAATTAAATCAATGTAAAATTACCAACATACCCTTAAATAAAAAATAAAAAACCCATAATTTAAATAAAACCAACCCACCCCTACCCCTACCCCTACCCCCACCCCACTTCATCATCTTCTTCTTCATCAGTCACCCATCTCAACCACCACCATTCATCTCCCCCAATTTATCTCTCAATCTAACCCTGCCCACTGCCCACCCTAATCGCCACCTCCGGCCAATGGTTCCGATAGCCACCTTCTTTTCCGGCGACACTTCCGATGGCCACCATGTTTTCCAATAATTAAACTCGTTATAAACTAAAAATTTATATTTTTCACCTAATATTCAAACATGTTATTTTCACCCAAAATGTTAGGACAGTCGGTGTAATTACTCCTGAATTACATAATTTTTTTAATTCAAATTTGAGTTATAAATTCTTGAATTTCATACTGAATAACCAAACGAACCTTACATAATACCATACTTATTAGATGCCTGTGTATAATGATCATAACTAATTCATACTCAAATAATATCACTTTCTTTTAAGGTTTAAGGTTTTCTTATCACTTTTGAGTTTTATGATTAAAGTATTTCTGTCATCGCTAGATAGAAGTGATTGGTGGTGCACATGGTTGTAGTTTATGACCTTATGGTTTCGATCAAATTCATACACTTTATGAACAAAAAGAAATCCACTAAAATAGAGAGTAGTTTACCATCAAGTATTAAAGACATGTATGTTTGATGTTGAAAAAAAACATGAACATGTTAAATTGAAAGCAGCAATTTAATTCAACATGTCATCATTTGTGTTTGGTTGCAGACTTGCAGGTGCTGCTAATTGCTGCCTGACAATGTAAAATTAAACAGAAGTGGTTGCAATTTCCATGAAAGTGTAGCTTTGTGTTTATTTGGTGGGTATTTGTTACAGCTTTATATATTTCCCAATAACTTTAAGCTTTTAACTAGTATTATAACCTGCGCTTACTTGTGGAGCGAATGGATCTTGTGACGATGATACTGATATGGTAAGGTCAATAAGAGAATCTTATTAAGTTGTGATTACTCGATTCTAAATATCAGATGCAAATAAAAAAAAAATGTCGTGACAATATATCCCGAAAACAAAAAAGACAAGAAAATGTATTTATAATTGACCATATGTAAAAAAAGATTATTAAATTTATTTAATTAATCAAAGAATTAAAAGGATGCATCCGGTGCTAGTTTAAGTTTTCAATTTCTATCCATCACACCATCCCCAATATTAAAACATCATCCTTAATACTAAATCAAATTAATCAATAATTGACTAACACCTCAATTTTAATCAAATTTATGTTTTAACTTTGTAAAAGTAAGTCAATTTCCATTATCTCAATCTCTTATAAACCATTTTTTTCTTTATAAAACCTTGGTCTATTTATAAAAAAGATATACTTTACGAGTTTTATAAATAACCGTCACTTATTTGTGTGTTTTATACCATTGGATGAGTAAGCACGTGGTTAATTGTCCAAACAGACCATTAATTTTATTAAGCGTTAGATTCCTAAATTCTTTCAATTAGCAATAAGTATCAAATTACATAGGTTTTATATTAATCAGTTTAAAGTGTTATAGAACCAACATATGGCTAAATTACATTTATGAAAGGACACCTAACCTCACTTCGGATGAGTGTGTTGCAATATATCTATCTCATTTTATTTGATTTTGAATCACGGGTTTCATTTCTGATTCTCCGGTGATTTTGTGGGGACGGTGAGTGGGGCACCGTGCACATGATGCCAGTTTGTCACTTATTATTAATGTTGGATGTCGAATCCAGCAAATATGTCACACCCTCAAAATCCGCTTAACAGGATTTTACCGTCAGGCGTGTGACATACCAAGATCTCAGATAGCATCAGTTACACCAAACACAGTAATTACAAAACATCACATTAAGTAATTAGATTTTTAAATCAATCATAAGTGTTTCAGACTTGCGGAAGCGTTTCAAATATAGAAATCATCATTGAATTGTTTCAACATGCGTTTCAACCATAAGAATCAATAGCGTTCAACAAATTAAACCAGTTGAGTAGTGATGTATGCCATGCATGCATCCTAGCTGAGTTCTTAACCTTGTGCGTTTCTGTGACCTGAGAAAACATGCTAAAATGTGTCAACATAAAGTTGGTGAGTCCACAGGTTTAATCACCAAGAACTGTATCAGAAATCATTTCATATGGTTTAGTATATAAAGCATATCGATAGGTAGCGAGCCTATAAACAAGTTAGTTAGTGTTTCAAACCGAAGCTGACTGTGTGTGTTTAGTGCCTTTCCACCACGTCTTAACCGACCGTGGCAATCGTTAGGTCAATTTAGCACCCGTTCGACCTCCAATCAAGCTAGTACGACTACCCGGGCGGGGTTTGTCAGACCCAGTAGTACTACTCAAAATTACCTCGCTAATCCATTATTAACGGTTTGATACTGTAAGGACTTTCAAATGCGTTTCCCACTAACATAACAGACGATATCAATAATACTGGCAACCATAACAAAAATAGTGTTTGCATGTTTTCTCCCCCAAAAAGGAAAGAAAGTAAAATGGGGCCGTGAAACTCACATTGAACTGATGTAATGAAATGAACAAGAGCTTCAAAGAATAAGGCAATGCACGATCAAACACGATCAACACCTAAATGATGATGTTTTGAAGTGAAACACCTCGATGAACAGTCACGACAGAGACCGAGCTCAATTGAGGTTCAATGATGATGTTAATCCAATTAACTTTATGGGTAGCTTCGAGTGATGTCCTTGATGCAAAGCCCCTTGTCAATTTGATTTATGGTGCCTCTAAGACCACTGTCAACTAAGTTGCAAGTCGCGGATGATGATGAAATCAAATTGGTTTGTTTGTGTGTTTTCAGATGGAATTAAGAGTTGTAATCGATTAGGAATACTTATATAATTATTTAGATAAAGTTAATTCGATTATAATAGGATTTTAGTGCGATGTTTGGCCTGTAAAGTGGCCGAAAGTGAAAGTGGTTCGGTTTAGATCGATCACACTCAGGTTTTTCAATTGAAAGTGGGGTATTGTGTTCGAATCATTCACGCGGGTGTGTCGGGAACAAATGATTGAGCTAAAACCGCGTTAATTTGGGTGTTGCGGTCTCGCCGGAGAGTGGCCGGAGATGGTGCCGGAGGTGGTCAACGGTGGGGGGTTGGTTTTAAATTAATTTTCACTTTTGGTCCCCGAGGTTTCCAGCAGTTGTCATTTGAGTTTTAAAGTTTTGTTTTAGTTTTATTAAATTTACAGTTTTAGTCCCTGAAGTTTTTAAAGTTATTATTATTTTTATTACTATTTCTATTATTATTAAATAATAATAGAAATATAAAAACTAATTTGTATAATCACATAAATAAAAAAAAATTCCGGGTTGTCACATCATCCCCCTGTTACAGGAATTTTCGTCCCGAAAATTAAGAAGTACTGGCAACATTCTTGAACAGGTTAGGATGCTTGCGCATCATTTCGTCCTCTCATTACCAAGTGAACTCAGGACCACGCTTTGAGTTCCATCGGACTTTGACAATAGGGATGCGACTGTGTTTGAGTGTCTTGACCTCTCGGTCCATAATTTCCACTGGTTCCTCGATGAAACGTAGTTGTTCGTCAACATGTACCTCGTCTAACGGAACGACGAGAGTCTTGTCAGCAAGGCATTTCCTCAGGTTTGAAACATGGAACACATCATGTACTCCACTGAGTTCTTCAGGTAGGTTCAACTGATAGGCTACGGGGCCGACACGTTTGACAATCTCAAACGGTCCCACATATCTCGGGTTTAGTTTTCCATGTTTCCCGAAACGAATCACGCCTTTCCAAGATGACACTTTCAAAAGTACTTTGTCACCAATCTGAAACTCCAATGGCTTACGATGTTTGTCGGCGTAACTCTTTTGTCGGTCACGTGCTGCCGCCATACGGTTACGGATCTGCACGATCTTCTCAGTCGTCTCGTGCATGAGTTCAGGACCGGTAAGTTGACTTTCCCCAACTTCCGCCCAACAAAGAGGTGATCGGCACTTAAGCCCATATAGTGCCTCAAATGGAGCAGCTTTGATCGACGTGTGATAGCTATTATTGTATGAAAACTCAACTAACAGTAAGTGAGTTTCCCAACTGCCGCCAAAATCAATCACACAAGCGCGTAACATGTCTTCCAAAGTCTGGATCGTACACTCACTCTGGCCATCAGTCTGTGGATGATATGCCGTACTCATATCTAACCGCGTTCCCAATGATCGTTGTAGAGATTACCAGAAGTGTGAAGTGAATCGAGCGTCACGATCAAAGATAATGGAAATTGGCACACCGTGCCAAGAGACTATTTCCCTTAGGTAGATACGTGTCAACTTTTCTATTCGGTCAGTCTCCCGGATTGCCAGGAAATGTGCGGATTTCGTCAAACGATCTACAATCACCCGAATGGTATCGCATCCGCTGGGCGTCCGAGGAAGTTTCGTGATGAAATCCATTGATATCTGTTCCCACTTTCATACTGGAATTTCCGGTTGTTGGAGCAAACCGGATGGCTTTTGATATTCCACCTTAACCTTAGAACACGTTAAACATCTGCTTACATAAGTGGCAATATCAGCTTTCATATTTGGCCACCAGTATAGGATCTTCAAATCCTGATACATCTTATCCGAACCAGGATGAATAGAATATCGTGACTTGTGAGCTTCATCCATTATCAGCTCTCGTAGGTCTCCATAGAAAGGAACCCATATTCGTTCCATGAAGTAACGAATTCCGTCAGGTTTGACCTCTAATTGTTTCTCCATGCCTCGCAGTGACTCGGCTTTCAGATTCTCCGTCTTCAAAGCCTCAGATTGAGCAGCTTTGATTTGTACTGGTAAGTCAGAGTGGATAGTCATTTGCAATGCGCGCACCCGACGAGGCTTTAGGGTTTCCTTACGACTAAGGGCATCGACTACCATATTGGCCTTGCCTGGATGATACTTGATCGCGCAGTCGTAGTCGTTCAACAACTCGACCCAACGACGTTGTCTCATGTTCAGCTCCTTCTGTTCAAAGATGTGCTGGAGACTCTTGTGATCGGTGTAAATGGTGCACTTGGTACCGTACAAGTAGTGTCTCCATATCTTGAGTGCAAACACAACGGCTCCCAATTCTAAGTCATGTGTCGTGTAGTTTTTCTCGTGAACTTTCAATTGACGGGATGCATAAGCAATCACCTTCTCGTGTTGCATTAGCACACAACCGAGACCTTGTATAGAAGCATCACAGTAAACTACAAAATCGTCTGTTCCCTCAGGCAGAGATAGAATCGGTGCCGTACAGAGTTTCTGCTTCAGAACCTGAAATGCGGATTCTTGCTTGTCACCCCAATTATATGTAGTACCTTTATGAGTTAACGCGGTGAGAGGTTGAGCAATCTTTGAAAACCCTTCGATGAATCGTCGATAATAGCTAGCCAACCCAAGAAACTGTCGTACCTAAGTCGGAGTCTTAGGTGTCGCCCAGTTCTTGATGGCTTCTATTTTTTCCGGGTCCACATGTATTCCTTTCTCATTGACCACATGACCTAAGAATTGGACCTCTCGTATCCAGAAGTCACACTTTGAAAATTTAGCATACAATTGTTCCCGTTTCAGTAGCCCAGAATCAGTCTAAGGTACTCCTCATGTTCTTCCTTATTCCATGAATAAATAAGGATGTCATCGATGAAGACAATGACGAACTTGTCCAAATAGGGTTTGCACACACGGTTCATGAGGTCCATGAAAACCGCTGGCGCGTTGGTCAACCCGAATGGCATAACCAGGAACTCGTAATGGCCATACCTAGTTCTGAACGTAGTTTTTGAAATGTCTTCATCTCGAACCCTTAGCTGATGATAGCCTGACCTCAGATCTATCTTGGAATAAAACTCGACCCTTGAAGCTGATCGAACAAATCATCGATGCGCGGAAGAGGATAACGATTCTTAACCGTCACTTTGTTCGGTTCACGGTAATCAATACACATACGAAAAGTTCCATCCTTTTTCTTGACAAACAGGACTGGAGCTTCCCACGAGAATGAGCTGGGACGTATGAATTCCTTGTCTAACAATTCTTGTATTTGCTTAGACAGCTCTTGTAGTTCGTTCGGAGCTAATCTGTACGGTGCTCTCGCGATAGGTGTGGCTCCAGGTACCAAATCAATCTGGAACTCGACTTGACGATGCGGTGGGAGACCAGGTAGGTCTTTGGGAAAAACCTCTGGATAATCACGTACAACAGGGATATCTTCAATCTTCTTTTCCTCAGTTTCTTTTTCAGTGATCATAGCAAGGAAAGCTGTATGACCCTTATGTAGACATTTTTGGGCTTTCATGTAGGAGATGATTCCAGAGACTGTACCACTCTTCTCGCCCTGAACTGACAAGACTTCACCACTAGAAAGTGGTACACGAATGATTTTCTCATGACAGAAAATTTCGGCTTGATTTTTAGATAACCAATCCATACCAACGACTACGTCAAAACTACCAAGTGTGACAGGCATCAGATCTATATCTAACTCATGTCCAGATAATCCTAGTTTACATCCCTTAATGATGTGAGTTGCCTCGATTAGTTTCCCATCAGCTAATTCTACGGTGTAACTAGGTTCCATATCAACTAAGGTTACATCTAGGAGTTTAATAAACTTGTTGGAAACAAAACTCTTATCAGCACCGGTATCAAACAGTATAGAAGCAAAACGACCATTTAGAGGAAACGTACCAGTAATCACATTCTGGTCATTCCTTGCCTCACCAGAGCCAATCACAAAAGCTCGACCTTTGGCGCCATTTCCATTGTTGTTGTTTCCATTATTGCCCATGTTGCCATTCTTCAGTTATGGGCAATCCTTCCTGTAGTGGCCCTCCTTGCCACATTCATAACAACCCTTAGGTGTTTCTCCTGGTCTTTGTTGTTGTGGTTGTTGCCTAGCCATCAGATCCCCCTGCAATCCCTAGCAATATGACCCGTCTTGCCACATCTTTGACAACGAAAACGATCACACTGACCATAATGATGGAAGTTGCACTTGTTACACTTTGGGTTTTTGCCAACGTAGTTGCTCGATCCCTGACCATTGTTGTTGTTGTTCTGATTGTTGTTTGTGAATCTTCTAGATGAATCAAACTTTCTGAACTGCTGTTGTGGGTTGTTGTTGGAGTTTGAGGACTTGTTAGTAGTACCATCCCACTTTCGTTTATTGTCAGATGAGCCAGATGCAGCACCACGTTTAGGTAAGGTACCCTGTGCCACTGCCTGATCGGTGAGCTTGTGAGCCAGTCGAATAGCCTGCTGAATAGTGGCAGGATCAGCAGCCATAACACTAGCTTGGATTTGAGGAGCTAGACCATCAATGTACTTCTCAATCCGTTTGTAGGCCGGGGTCACCATCTGGGGACATAGAGCAGCCAACTCGTGTGAATGAGTCGTGTACTCCTCAATTTCAGAGCCAGTTATTTTGAGATTCCAAAACTCTGCTTCTAGCTTCTAGACCTCATTCCTCGGGCAGTATTCTTCCTTCATTAGTATCTTGAAATCATCCCAAGGCATACCGTTAGCAGCATCAAGTCCTAAGGTCTGGACCTGTGAGTTCCACCATGTCAAAGCTGGTCCTTCCAGCGTGCCAGAGGCGTATTTGACACGACTTCCAGCAGGACAGTTGCACATGGCGAACACTGACTCGAGCTTCTCTAGCCAGCGAAGTAGTGTGACAGCACCCTCAGAACCACTGAAAGAGTGAGGCTTACAGTCCATAAACATCTTGAAGGTACAGGCTGTTGGGCCTCCTTGATTCAGATTCTGGTTGTTCTGGTTCTGGTTGCGGATCTGTTCATAGGCTGTGAGCGCATCAGCAACACGCTCATTGATGATGGCATCCAACTCAGCTTAAGTTAGGTTGATGTTTCCGTGTCCGCTCGGGCGTCCAGGTCTCCTTCCAGACATGATTCTTCAATTCATAATACACGACAGTCACTATCGAATAATAACTATTGATAACATTAATTTGTTTCATAATAGTAGGAATGGAGAATTTGTTTGCATATAGATAGTGAGGTTTCATGAGAACCGAGACCTCATGTCTCTGAGTTTAGAAATGAAAATTTGTACTGATTATGACCGTTATCACTAACCTCCCATTTGTGATAACATACCTTGTCAAGTATCGAGTACTATTTGTTAAGACTAGCGAAGATGATAGGGCATGTTGGAAATAGAAACAAGTACGATAGAGTTAGAGAAGTAATGTGTGTTGTTCTCCTTGTTTGTCATCGTGTGTGTTAGAAAAGAGTTTCGCGTTCCCAAGTGGTAATGGTAGGTTCGAGTTGTCGTTGCTTCAACTCCGAGAGTGAAGAATCATATGTAGAGGTTGGAAGTGAGCGAGCGGAACTCCCCACCCCTCTGTTAGTCGAGGATGATACAGGTGACATAGATATTTGTGTATATTGACCATAGTTTATCACTCATCCCAGAAATCCCCAGGTAAGCATAACTGGTCTCGCAATGAGATTTATACGACATGCTTGCCTTAGCCCGAAGGCTTTTTGCCAGGAAATCCAGAATACAGGTGTCTATGTGTCACACAAATTTCTTTGGTTCATAGAATAAAACTTTAAAGAGAAATTAAAGGAACGGGTTATCAATTTCTTTTCCTCAGGTATCTATGTGTCACAGAAATATGTTAAAGCAATAGTTCTCAGGCATCCAAATTTAGTAAGTACAACTTAGTAATCTATGTGTGTGTAACTAATGCAAATCCAGCTATAGTCTAAAATGCAATGCAAATGAGATGCAAAGTCCATTTTAGTTCGCTATAACTAATGCTCTGATACCAATCTGTCACACCCTCAAAATCCGCTTAACGGATTTTACCGTCAGGCGTGTGACATACCAGGATCTCAGATAGCATCAGTTACACCAAACACAGTAATTACAAAACATCACATTAAGTAATTAGATTTTTAAATCAATCATAAGTGTTTCAGACTTGCGGAAGCGTTTCAAATATAGAAATCATCATTGAATTGTTTCAACATGCGTTTCAACCATAAGAATCAATAGCGTTCAACAAATTAAACCAGTTGAGTAGTGATGTATGCCATGCATGCATCCTAGCTGAGTTCTTAACCTTGTGCGTTTCTGTGACCTGAGAAAACATGCTAAAATGTGTCAACATAAAGTTGGTGAGTCCACAGGTTTAATCACCAAGAACTGTATCAGAAATCGTTTCATATGGTTTAGTATATAAAGCATATCGATAGGTAGCGAGCCTATAAACAAGTTAGTTAGTGTTTCAAACCGAAGCTGACTGTGTGTGTTTAGTGCCTTTCCACCACGTCTTAACCGACCGTGGCAATCGTTAGGTCAATTTAGCACCCGTTCGACCTCCAATCAAGCTAGCGCGACTAGCCCGGGCGGGGTTTGTCAGACCCAGTAGTACTACTCAAAATTACCTCGCTAATCCATTATTAACGGTTTGATACTGTAAGGACTTTCAAATGCGTTTCCCACTAACATAACAGGCGATATCAATAATACTGGCAACCATAACAAAAATAGTGTTTGCATGTTTTCTCCCCCCAAAAAGGAAAGAAAGTAAAATGAGGCCGTGAAACTCACCTTGAACTGATGTAATGAAATGAACAAGAGCTTCAAAGAATAAGGCAATGCACGATCAAACACGATCAACACCTAAATGATGATGTTTTGTGGTGAAACACCTCGATGAACAGCCGCGACAGAGACCGAGCTCAATTGAGGTTCAAATGATGACGTTAATCCAATTAACTTTATGGGTAGATTTGTGTGATGTCCTTGATGCAAAGCCCCTTGTCAATTTCTATTTATGGTGCCTCTAAGACCACTGTCAACTAAGTTGCAGGTCGCGGATGATGATGAAATTAAATTGGTTTGTTTGTGTGTTTTCAGATGGAATTAAAAGTTGTAATCGATTAGGAATACTTATATAATTATTTAGGTAAAGGTAATTCGATTATAATAGGATTTTAGTGCGATGTTTGGCCTGTAAAGTGGCCGAAAGTGAAAGTGGTTCGGTTTAGATCGATCGCACTCAGGTTTTTCAATTGAAAGTGGGGTATTGTGTTCGAATCATTCACGCGGGTGTGTCGGGAACAAATGATTGAGCTAAAACCGTGTTAATTTGGGTGTTGCGGTCTCACCGGAGAGTGGCCGGAGATGGTGCCGGAGGTGGTCGACGGTGGGGGGTTGGTTTTAAATTAATTTTCACTTTTGGTCCCCGAGGTTTCCAGCAGTTGTCATTTCAGTTTTAAAGTTTTGTTTTAGTTTTATTAAATTCACAGTTTTAGTCCTTGAAGTTTTTAAAGTTATTATTATTTTATTACTATTTCTATTATTATTAAATAATAATAGAAATATAAAAACTAATTTGTATAATCACATAAATAAAATTTTTTTTTCGGGTTGTCACAAAATAAATAATGAAAATATGAACCTAACGAACACACACTAAGAATAGTATGAGCAGAAGTAGGGTTCGTATCCTCAGGGATACGCGTCAATTATTTTATACCAAAAATGTTTTAACACAACTACTTTTGATTGATTATAGACTATGAAAGGTGGGGCTTTTAACTACAAACTAAAACTTAAAGTAATTTGTAAAAAGTATGAAAATTCCAGTGACCCGACACGGCCGTGTCAAAACTGTAAACAAAATTCCACGCGGCCGTGTTAAGGTTCTGCCTGAAAAACGTAAATTGATAGTTTTTTTTTATCTTTTTAATTATGAAAAAGAGATTAATAAATACTTTAACTAAATGGTGAAATTAATTCAAATATGAAGACTAATTCCAACACTAAGGTAATTTCTTGATTCGATTTGGCTTATGATCATCAACGATTATGGTGCAATGACAGTTTTTCAATTAATGATTTGTATCGATACTAGACATCACGCCGTTCGGATATCCCCTCTATCTAATGTCCAGTCAATCACAGTTCGTTGATTGGAGCCAACCCGCTACTCTAAGCTCACGCCGTTCGGATCTTAGCGTGCGAGTTGCAACGATAGAAGTACCGATTATAATTAAACACACACGCTGTTCGGTATGCTTAACTAGATTGTGTGATTCTATAACGAGAATGAATTCATAGACAAACTCAAACCGTTAATTGTTTCTTATATCAAAAATCAAAACTTGATTAGGGTTTTAAATCTTGAAGAACTTTATTGGAGAAATTAATAAAGTGGCCAATTTTATTAACAATCTAATATATACCGGATTAGATCCGGGTTTAAGCTCAAGAATCAAACAAACAAACTGTTAAAATAAAAAAAATATCTCATAGACGTTTCACATAAGTTCAAACCAATATCAAAGAAATTAAACCTTAATGTTGAAATCAAAAGTGCCCTAGCCGGACATGACGACTAGGTTAATCAAATAAAAATTAATAATGAAATCTTACTAATCAAAACCACCAAATAATTAAGATAGCTTCCAGCAAAATTGAGAAATCTCAAAGATTTCTCTTTCTTTTCTGCAGCAATTGTTGACCAAAGTTCTCCACCAATTTCTTGTCTTCGATTCTTCAATATGCCTTTTTTTCTTTTTCTTCTTGCCTTCTGGTTGATGGATCCTTTTTTCCAGCAACTTCCCCCTTTTATCTTGCTTCCCTCCTTTTTTTTCAACCAACTCTCCACTTTTTTTAGGTTTTTAAAGTTTTGAATCCTTATCCCTTGTTTTTCAGCAATTTAATTAACCTATAAAAACCAAAAATATACAAAGAGTAGATTCCATCATACTAAAACTACCATCTTATAAATTACATGAGAGATGCATACAATTAATGCAAAATATATGCAGAAATATACCCTAAAATTACTATAATTTATGACTAAAAATATAACTAACAAATCTCTCCAAGCTTAAACCTTTTCTTGTCCTCAAGGAAGTCAAGACAAGGAATAACCCGAGGAGTCAAAAGAGAACATATAGCTATATAATTAGAAAATTGGCAATACCAATCTTAGCCCCGTGCAAGAAGTAAGAGCATGAAATCATCTTATTATGCTAATTTTCAGTTGTCGTGGACAAATTGTATTTTCAAGATTTTTATAAACAAATGTGCCCAATTTGCAAGTCATGATCCTCTAACCCTTAAACTCCGGATTTATCGTTTCACATCAATTAAGCCGTATTAAATTACTCATTTCAGTGCCAACACCTTTCTTCACACGGTGGAAACCTTCCTAACCTCAAGGACTATAGAGAGCAAGTGGTCAATTTTTCACCACACGAGATCACAAAATTTTTTTATTATTAATTTTTTATTGCCATTATTGCGGCTTATTTATCAGAACTATCTCTCTCCCCCTTTTTTTTCTTTTTCTTTTTCTTTTTTGGACTCGGCTCTCAACCTATTTTTGCTAGGTCTCAGTCTCCTTATGTGATCCGATCGGCATTAGGCACACATGGTTGTTAAATGTTTGTCCTTGTAAATCCGGAAATTAAGGGCACTAGCATAACGGAGCATATCTTGTCTATTTATTACCATAAACCTATTTGTGCACGTAACTTACGATTGGCATAATAAAAGGTAATATCATTTTTCATGTTATTCTTTAACTCTTACCAAGGCTACGGAGATGTTACCTCTTTTTTTTTTTTTTTTTTTTGTAAACCTCATACTGTCACAACTATGATGCAACCCTAAATGCAATATGTAAATACAACTGTATGATAAATAAGTCGAAAAGAAATTGAAAATTACCTCTCTCCAAGCTTTGAATTTGGCGTCGTCCTCGAGACTTGGAGTAGAGAGTAGGATGGAACTCATTGAGGTGGTGGATGGGACGGACGGGGAGGACGGGTAGAATGGCGGCGAAGTTGGTGTGAGAGATGGCAGGGGGCAAAGGTTTAGAATTAGGGTTTCTAATGCAAAAATAAATAAAACACCCCCTTTCTATTTTCTCTAAAACAAACAGCAGCGCAACGCGGCCGTGTTAAATTTGACACGACCGTTTTAATGTTCTGGAATTTCTAAGTCAAACGGAAACCTGAGCGGCCGTTTTGAAATTTTGTCAAGTACTTTTAACACGGTCGTTTTAACTTACTGTTTGACACCGTTTTTTTATTTTTTATTTTTTTTTGATTTTTTAATTTTTTTTATTCTTTTATATAAAAGAAAGATAGAAAGAAAAAAAAAGAAACAAATGAAATACGGGTTGCCTCCCGCATAGCGCCTTTCTTTAACGTATTTGGCTAGACTCTTTGAAGTCTCGTTCAGTCTGGTGCAAGCTCCAACAAAACCTCTCCAAGCTTAAAATCTTTAATACGCTCTTTTGTTGCATCCTTATCAATAATTTTGGTTGACACTAAAGCTGGAACATCAATGTTAGATAACTTAATGCATTCAACACTTAGTGGTTCAATTATATCCAAATAGTTTAAGGATGAAATATCGCTTGGGTAACACATTGCATCATCTATGTTAAAATTGATTATTTCCCCATCAAACTCCATAGAAAGTGTACCATTATAAACATCAATCTTAGTTCTAGCAGTTTTTAAAAATGGTCTTCCCAACAATACAGAACTTGAATTTATAGAGTCATCATTCTTCATATCTAACACATAAAAATCAGCTGGGAACACTAGTTCATTCACTTGAACCAACAAATCCTCTAATACACCTTTTGGGTGTACTATAGACTTATCAGCCAGTTGAATGACTAGCCCGGTCCTCTTTAACGGTCCTATATTAAGTGTTTTAAAAATTGAGTATGGTAGAACGTTAAGAGAGGCTCCAAGGTCAAGCATTGCTCTAGGAACACTAACATTCCCCAATTTACAAGGAACGGTGAAGATACCTGGATCCTTGCACTTTGAGGGTAATCTCTTTTGTAAAACAGCAGAAACATTTTCACTTACCTTTACCGTTTTATTACCTTTTAGCTTCTTCTTTGACGTGCAAAGTTCCTTTAAAAATTTAGCATACCGTGGAACTTGTTTAATAACATCAAGAAGTGAAATGTTTACCTCCACCTTTCGGAAAGTTTCCATGATTTCTTGTTCTTCCCTTTCTTTTTGTGTGCCTCTTAGTCTCAAAGGGAATGGAGGTGGAGGAGTAAATCTCACATCACTATTACTTGGCTTTGGTGCTTTATTCTTTTTATGCTCCTTATTTTCAACAACCGTTTCTTCATTCTTATTTTCATTATGTATTCTCGAGCCTTCACAACTCTCTCCGGTTCTGAAGGTAATAGGACAAACATTATGCTTAGGATTTGTCTCGGTTTGAGGGGGTAGTTTACCTTGAGACTCAATCTTACTTACGGAATTGGCAAGTTGAGCCATTTGTTGCTCTAAGTTCTTAATGCTAGCTTTTGTTTCTTGTTGGAATGTGTACGTGCTAGTTGCTAGATTCTTGACAATGTCTTCTAAAGACATCCCTGAGCTCCCTACTTGTTGTTGTTGTCGAGGCTGAAAGTTTTGTTGATTGTTTTGCATCTGGAGTTGAGGTCTTTGATGGAATTATGGGGTCCTTTGTGGATAACCAATATTGGGTGCTTGTCCCTAATTTTGATTATTTATGGGTTGTTCATATGCTCTTGAATTCTGCCCTGGATAACCCTATCGCTTGTGCCTCTTCAACATCTTCTTGAAGTGTGGGACACATGTCAGTGGGGTGTCCAAATTGTAAGCATATTCCACACGCTCGAGGTTTTTGCTCAGCTTCCTTGCCTTTTGTGAGTTGCATTACAGCTTTAGTTAATTCAGCAAGTTGACTTTCAATGTGAGGAGTGCTCACTTCTTTAACCCTCGTGGTACATCATCATACCATCCATCCTCTTGTGAGGAATGTTTGGTATCTTCAGCTATGGAAGTTATCAAGTCTCTGATTTGGGTTGGTGTTTTATAAAGTAAAGCTCCTCCACTAGAGGCATTTATCAACCATCTCTCTAGTGGTGCTAACCCTTCACAGAAGTATTGAAGTAGTTGATGTTCCGAGATGCCATGTTATGGGCATCGAGCACATAACTTCTTGAATCTTTCCTAGTAGGTATGCAAAGCTTCTCTTTTTGCTTGTTTAATCCCAATGATCTCCTTTTGTAAAATAGAGGCTTTGACTTCCGGGAAGTACTTGTCTAAGAACAATTTGCAAGATCAGTCCATGTGTTTACCGACCCGGTGGTAGGTAGTATAACCATTCTTTAGCCGAATCTTGCATAGCAAAGGGGAATGCCCTAAGCTTGATTTGATCTTCAGTAACGTTGTGTGGCTTCATTCCGGAACACACAACATGAAATTCCTTGAGAAACTTGTCAGGGTCTTCGTTCGCAAGGCCTCGAAAGAGTGGTAACAAGTGGATGAGACCGGATTTCAACTCAAAGTTCACCATAGCAGGGTAGTTTATGCAAAGGGGTTGTTGGGTAACGTCATGGGTTGCCCATTGTCTAAGGGTTTGTTTGGCTGGAGCTGCCATGGTTGGTTTGGGTGGGAGTGGTTCTTGATGGGTAGGTGATTCGGTTTCAGATTCCAATTCAGATTCACTTGACAAGGGTATATCTTGCCAAATGTCGGTGACTAGAGATGAGGTAATATGTATTGAGGAACTTGCTAACTTCTTTCGGAGTTTCGCTTGTTTCCTTAACCTCTTTGCGGTCTTCTCTATCTCCGAGTCAATCTCAAGTGGTGTACCTGTACGAAAAGATCTTGGCATAAAATGATTAGAATCGCCGTATCCCCGGCAACGGTGCCAATTTGTTGGATGTCGAATCCAGCAAATAAATAACGAAGATATGAACCTACCGAACACACACTAAGAATAGTATGAGCAGAAGTAGGGTTCGTGTCCTCAGGGATACATGTCAATTATTTTATACCAAAAACGATTTAACACAGCTACTTTTGATTGATTATGGACTAAGAAAGGTGGGGCTTTTAACTACAAACTAAAACTTAAAGTAATTTGTAAAAAGTATAAAAATTCCAGTGACCCGATACGGCCGTGTCAAAACTATAAAGGAAATTTCACGCGGCCGTGTTAAGGTTCTGCCTGAAAAACGTAAATTGATAGTTTTTTTTATCTTTTAATTATGAAAAAGAGATTAATAAAGACTTTAATTAAATGGTGAAATTAATTCAAATATGAAGACTAATTCCAACACTAAGGTAATTTCTTGATTCGATTTGGCTTATGATCATCAACGATTATGGTGCAATGACAGTTTTTCAATTAATGATTTGTATCGATACTAGACATCACGCCGTTCGGATATCCCCTCTATCTAATGTCCAGTCAATCGCAGTTCGTTGATTGGAGCCAACCCGCTACTCTAAGCTCACGCCGTTCGGATCTTAGCGTGCGAGTTGCAATGATAGAAGTACCGATTATAATTAAACACACGCCGTTCGGTATACTTAACTAGATTGTGTGATTCTATAACAAGAATGAATTCACAGACAAACTCAAACCGTTAATTGTTCCTTATATCAAAAATCAAAACTTGATTAGGGTTTTAAATCTTGAAGAACTTTATCGGAGAAATTAATAAAGTGGCCAATTTTATTAACAATCTAATATATACCGGATTAGATCCGGGTTTAAGCTCAAGAATCAAACAAACAAACCATTAAAATAAAAAAAAAACATCTCATAGACGTTTCACATAAGTTCAAACCAATATCAAAGAAATTAAACCTTAATGTTGAAATCAAAAGTGTCCTAACCGGACATGACGACTAGGTTAATCAAATAAAAATTAATAATGAAATCTTACTAATCAAAACCACCAAATAATTAAGACAGCTTCTAGCAAAATTGAGAAATCTCAAAGATTTCTCTTTCTTTTATGCAGCAATTGTTGACCAAAGTTCACCATCAATTTCTTGTCTTCGATTCTTCAATATGCCTTTTTTTCTTTTTCTTCTTGCCTTCTGGTTGATGGATCTTTTTTCCCAGCAACTTCCCCCTTTTATCTTGCTTCTCTCCTTTCTTTTTCAACCAACTCTCTACTTTTTTTTGGGTTTTTAAATTTTTGAATCTTATCCCTTCTTTTTCAACAATTTAATTAACCTACAAAAACAAAAAATATACAAAGAGTAGATTTCATCCTACTAAAACGACTATCTTATAAATTACATGAGAGATGCATGCAACTAATGCAAAATATACGCAGAAATATACCCTAAAATTACTATAATTTATGACTAAAAATATAACTAACAATTAACGGGGTCTAAGATATACATACAAAACAATCATCAGTTAAATTTAAATAGATATGTTTTGAGTCAAAATCTCACTTTGAGCAAAATTTTTTGGGTTACGACAAAGGGTTTTTTAGTTGCGAGTTTCATTCTGAGAGAGTTGAGTGTTTGGTACTAGCTGAAAAACGGATATGTGGTCCACATTAGAATAATATGTATCATCCGAAACAGGATTGTACATTTGTCGTAAAAGAAAGTAAATGTAAATAGATAATTTGTAAATAACATAAAAATTAAATTTAAAGAAATTCATTAAAACTACACAGATTATTTTTTGTTATAGATTAGCCTAAAGTGGCAATCCTAACTTTAAAATTTACTATATATAAAAGTAGGAAATTATTTGTATAAATTCTAAGATGTAAAAATGTACTAAGACATAATTCAAAAATTAAGAAAAAGAAGTTTAAGATAGAAAAAATTAATAAAAACCAATTTTACATAAAAGTAACCTACATCCAGTTTTGCAGTAATATATTCATATCATCAGCCTTTAATAAAAACATAAATATATTACATGGTTTGTCCTTGGGTATACATTTAAACCTTGATTCGTCGAATTAAATAGTGGCGGAACTTGAACCAAATATTAGGGGCGAGACTGAAAATAAACTATTTTAGGGGGCAGACTTTATTTTTATTAAAAAATTATACTATCGGACCGGAAATCTACACTACCGAGCCAAAAATTAATATTACTTACGAAAAAAGAGGGGAGGGGCCCAAAGAAGGTTTACCAGTGCAATTAAGGTATATTTTTAGTAAAAAAAGATCCCCTGCCACCTCTTTGGAACATGAGTTTACAAACGTGACCTTTGCTACATGTTCATCCATGAATGAATACTAATGTTGCATATGAGAAGTGAATCTAGACTTGTTTTACAGATGCTACATAGGCTCCCGGTTGAGTTTGATCCGGTGGCAACATACATTAATAAAAAATGCCCAAAGTGGAATGTGACTAGGGATACGTTGCAACTGGAACAACACACGTAGTCCGCTCGGTCTAACCCAAATCAGTATGTTTTGGGAAAGTCAGGAACCAAACCCAACTTACCTTCAAACCCTCCCGAACCTCTCACCAACACCGACTTCAACCGACCTCAAAACTATTACCCTAATCAATATGACCCGACCCGTGGGAAGGCGGTTATATTGGGCCGCACCCTCCATATGGGGGGTCACCATGGCACATTGGCAATACACCCAAATACCCAATCACAACCACGGGCCCAATACCACAACTCAACCCAATGAAACCCACCACCACACCTTTTCCAGCCCAACCTTTTAGTTCAACATATGGTGCTGGGCCACAGGTCCACTTCACAGGTTACAAAACTTTTAAACAAGCACCCCTACGGCTAGAGGTGCACAAACCGGTTTTTTTTTTGAACCCGGTTCGGGTTTGGTCAACGAAATCGCGCCCGGTTTTTGACCAAGAACCGGTTCGGGTCGGAACCTGTTTTCAAGCCCGGCAAACCCAACCCGGTTGGAACCGGTTCGGGTTGGAACCGAACCGGGTCGGGTCTAAGAACCGGTTTGGAAAACCCGGTTTTTTTTACCTACTATTTAAATTATATACAAATTAATTACAAATTTTGATTAATTAAAAAATATTAGAGTAGATTAATTAAACACAATAGTATGTACTTCATTTTTAAGATTTCCATTAATACGATTGTACGCGTTTTTATTTTCATTTTAATAAGTAAACAATTAATACGAACAAAAATAATAAGCGAGTTTTTCTAAAGAAAACAATAAAAATTACATTAATTCATAAAAGTAAACAATTAATTCATTACGAAAAATAAACAATAAAAATTACACTAAAATTAAACCAAAGAAAACAAAATATCCATATTACGAATACAAGTTTTTCTAATTTAATCGTCATCGTCGGTTTGTGTGCCAATGCGTTGAGACAAATCATAAGCGAGTTCTTCGTCGGATAGCGGTGAGGATCGTCCGGTTTGTACCTCGTGTTCGTGTATTTCTTCTTCAATCGGTGTTTCTTCTTCAAGGTTTGATATGTGTTGTCTTCGTTCGGCCGCATCTAAGTGGTCTTTTAAACAAATACACATCTCTAGCGATGTTGGAGTTAGCCTTGTTCTTCTAATCGATAAAACCCTGCCACTAACAGAAAATGCAGACTCCGAAGCTACCGTGGAAGCTTGGACGGTTAGTAAATCACGTGCCATGGCGGCTAGGACCGGAAATTGTGATTCCTTTCCTTTCCACCATGTCAGAATATCAAATTTCAAGAATTCATCGGGAGACATAGTGGCTAAAAAATCGGTTCCCATATACCTCCCGAGTTCGCTACTTGGGTTGTTACCCATCTGACGTTTACTGTTTTCATTTCTTAAAGTATTATATAAACTAATCATCGGGTCTCTACTTGAGCTCGACGAACTCGATTCCACGTTCGATGGTCGGTGGATGTTTGATGTTGCACCATATTTTTCAACATAAACATTAAACAATTTTTTAAAAATTTCATTAAATGTTTGTTTTGTATTAACATTAAAAAATGGATCTAAATCATGTAAATCTAAATCATAAGTTATCTCATCTATTAAAGTTTTTACCCCCGAAACATTTAAACACGGGTCTAGTGCGGCGGAACACGTAAAAACCGGGGGTAGTTCAATGAAATATTTTTAAAATTTTTCTTTCATCGGCGCTACCATTGCTGAAAACATTTCATTTCTTTCTTCATATTCACTTAATTTATGGGTCATTAAATAAATTTGATGAAGTGTTAGACAACTTGTCGGATAATAAACCCCCGACAATTTTGTAGTTGCGTTTTTAAAAAGCTCTAAAAAATGAGTTATTTCTTGAATATATTCCCAACCCTCTAACGGAAACGGAACAACCCGACCCCGCATCGCAAGACCATCGTGGAAAACATGAAGCGTTTCTTTTTGACGCAAAGCACTATTAAACATTTTCCAAGTAGAATTCCATCTAGTCGGGACATCCCAATTTGGTCCTAAACAAATGGAATTCGTATCGTGACACATTTTTCTATAATTAACATATCTTTTTCTACTAGTTTTAAAAACATCACGTAACATGTTTTTGAAAGACGTTTTAAAATCTTCAACTTCAGGAACGCCAAGACCATCTTGCACAACTAAATTAATAATATGTGCAACACATCTTGAATGAAAAAATACGCCGTCACAAACCGGTTTATATTTTATTTTTAATTTTTCAACGGCGGATGTGTTGTTCGAGGCGTTATCAAATGACATTGAAAAAATTTTGTTTTCTAATTTATATGTTTTGATTACATAGTCTAAAAATTTGAAATAGATTATCACCGGTATGCGAATATCCAAATAATTCAAACGCAATCGTACGTTTCATCATTTGCCACGAACTTGGATCTATCCAATGGGCGGTGACGCAAAGGTACGATTCCGGTAAACCGTGTGGGGCGGACCAAACGTCGGTAGTTAAGTTCACACCGGTTTGTAAATTTTCAAATAAAACCTTTAAATCATTTTTTGCTTGTTTCCAAAGATTTAAACAATCACGTCTAAGAGTGGTGCGACTTACGTGAGTGTAGCGTGGTTGAAGAGTTTCTTGAATCAATTTTGTTAACCGAGGGTTGTCGAAGTGATCGAACGGTAATCCTTCTTGAATTACAAACTTTGCCATTCTATCTCGAACCATATCTACGTTGAAGTTCCATAAACCACCATCGTTTCCGATTGATGTTTGCCCTTGACTCGGTATACTTTTCAAAGACTTGCACCATTTGGTCATATGATTTCTCAAAGTCGAGTTTGAATCCGACTTGAAAAACGAACCACAAGCCTTGCATCGAGCTTTATGTTGACCATTCGACATTTCGCATAAGTCGAAATTACACCAAATCTCTTGGTTTCTCGTTGTTGAAAGAATTCTAACAACGGTAGCGGCACTTGAGGATCCACCGGTTGGAACGGAAGATTCAGAAGCCATAATTCAAGAGATTGAGAGAATAGAAAGTTGAGAGTGAGGAGCGTTTTAGCGTTTTTAAGCACGTTTTTGAGCGTTTTTGAAGTTTTGAGTGTTGTGACTAAACCATTACACCCACTACCTATTTATACTATCATATAAGGGCAAAATGGTCCAAAAAAAAGTGGAAAAAACGGTCAAAAAATAGCCCCCAACGGCCATATAACCGTTTTCTAACGGTCAAAAAAAAAAAACCGGGCAAAAACCGGTTCCAAACCGGTTTTTTTGGACCGGTTTCGAAACCGGGTTGGAGAAAAACCGGGTCCAAACCGGTTTGGGCAAGAAAATTCAAAACCGGTCCCGAACCGGTGGGTTTTTTCGGGTTGGAACCGGGTTGGGGATATACGAACCGGTTCGGTTCCGGGTCGGGTCGTCGGGTCGGGTCGTCGGGTCGGGTTTTGAACCCGGTTCGGATGTGCATGTCTACCTACGGCCACTACATAACCACATCCAAGATGTCTACTCTTAGAAGAGTATATTTGGCTACTTGCCTTAGGTTTTTTTTTTTTTTTTTTTTGAGTTAATTACATAGATAGTCCTTGTCCTTTCGGGGGTAACTTCACAAAATAGTAACCAAGTTTTACGAGTGTTCCAATCAGGTTACTTATTTTTCTAACTGTTCCAATCAGGTCATTTAACTTTTATTTAGTGTTCTAATCCTATGTAATTAACCTGATTAGCAGGTAATTGTTTTTCTAATCATCTTCCTCTACATGCACCATCGACCACCCTTCTCCACTACAACTCCACCTTCAAACACCCTCTCTTCACCTTCGACCACCTCCGACCACATCATCACTGTCGTCCCCCCACCATCGTCGGCCCAAACATCGACCCACCCAAATCCCCACGCCATCATCTGCAACCCACCCAAAACTGCCCCACTACATTCGACTCCACCACTTGTGACCCTTCCATCTTCGTCCCATCATCTTTGAGCGCCATCACCTATCCAAACTTGAGTTTTTTAAGTTTTTTACCTGCTATTCAGGTTAAATACATAGAATTGAAACATCAAAATAAACTTTAGTGACCTGATTGGAACAAAAAAGTTTATCAGTGACCTAATTAGAACAATTTTGAAACTTGGTTACTATTTTACAAAGTTACCCCTTGATGAAAATAACAAGTTTGGATACTAACTTTTTTAAGTAACAAGTTTGGGTTTTATGCTTTTAGTTTTGTAACGTGTTTGGGTACTAAGACTAACTTTCGTTAAATCTTCTATTAAAATAGTGTAAAATGACCAAAATATCCTTATGTAATTACTGGGACCATGTATATTGTTAACTATATTTCAATTATAAGGACCATTGTGTATTTAACTGAAACTATTACACCCTGAAATATAAACCCTAGAATAACCTCTTCACCATCGCAGCCGACCACCATCATCACCATCAGACATACATTTCCACCTAATATCACCATTTAACACTGCAACCAGGTAACTCAACCCCTCCATCCTTTTCCCTATTCAATTTTGTTCGTAACACAAGTACACAACCCATGTCCCTTTCCCCGCTAACCAGTAACCCACCATTCGAACAAGCAACCAGGGCATTTTGGATGTATTTGTCGATCAAGGTTTTGGATTCTGATGCTGATGGTTAGGGAGTTCAGGCGGTGGGTATGATGGTTGTGATGCGAGGCGGCGTGGTGGCGCAGTTTGGTGGTGCGATGAGGTTTTGTTTTCAGGTTGAAGAAGCACAATTTTGGGTGGTTATGTGGTTTTGTTTTCACAGGGACCATTTATGTCATTAACTCAATTTTAAACAAGAGAAGATGGCGGTGGTGGTGGTAGGGAGCAACGATTGTTGGTGGTGGTTGTGAGATCCAGTGGTTTTCTAATTCCTTTTAAGTAAATTACCAAACTGGCCCTCCATTTAAAATTGAGTTAATGACATAAATGGTCCCTGTGATTACATAAACGTATTTGGTCATTTTAAACTAATTTAACGGAAGATTTAACGAAAGTGAGTCTTAATACCTAAACACGTTACAAAACTGAAAGCATAAAACCCAAACATATTACTAAAAAAAGTTAGTACCCAATTATTTTCACTAAACTACGGGGACTATCTATGTAATTAACTCTTTTTTTTTTACCAATATGAACACATTCTTCTCGATCTCCTTCAGATCATTGGATAAAGACAGCCCTCTAATTGGAGAAGTTAATTTTTCAAAGGCACCCATTTAACCAACAATGCATACGTCCCTATTGCTTAAATATAATATTGCAATGAAAGTACAACAAACCAAAAGCTCAATGCTGATGACTTACTTTTAACATATTTACATAGATCAACTTTCCATGATCATGTTTTATAATTAACATTCAACTTGTTGTTGATATGTTTTTCTAACTTATGTTTGCGAGTTGGACTACGGGTGCTGTGGTCATCCTTTTTTATTCTATGTAACAATATATTCGCAAAACAAATCAACATTAATCTAAAGTTCCTATGGTCTAAAGTTGAAGTCTTGGTAAAAGCAATATAAATGCAAATTATTTGGAACACCAACATATGTTGATCTTCAATCCAAGCATAAATGAGAAAATTTTTTGAATTTTATTTTAAAAGAATGGTATAGATATTTTACACACCTCACAATAAGATCTCCTAAATACTCATGCCACAAGAGAGAGGCCATGACGCAGGCTACTTGCAAAACAATGTTTCTCGTGTTTCATTGCCAGTTGTTGGGTTCACCCTAAAATGCAGAAAGAGTTGAACAGCTTTAGAACTTGACACAAACATATATGCAACAAAATTTAGCATGAATATGTCTGTAGGTAGAGTAGATTACCCGTCAGCAATTTTACATAGATATTCCTTCTGGTCTTCTCTTAGAGGGACATCAGTGAAGTCTGTGCATAATAACCAATTTTTTATAGAGTTAATATAATGATATATCCGAAAGAAATTGTACCTGCGCCTGTTATGATCGATCCTCTGAAAGATGTGTTCCCTGTAACAAGTGCTCCTTCCAAGTTGGCATTTGTCAAATTCGCCTGTGAAAACATTATAAAATGTCGTTTGAGTTTCTTGTTAAAAAGTAGTTGCAAGAAACTAATTGTTTTAAACATCAACCTTTGTTACATTAGCTAAGGAGAAATCTGCGCCTCTCAGATCAGCATCAGAAAGATCAGCTCCTGAAAATAAAAGCCTCATCTTAAGTGGGGCAAATGCATGTGAGTGCGAGAGACTTAACAAGCTTAACGGGGAGGGTCTTATTCGATAATTATGTTCAAGTAATAAGCCCATTCGCATTCTGCCTGCCTAAAAACACAAAGGAGTAGAAGATGGTTGGCACACTACCGAACCACCTACCAAGCACTCACTAACACTAGCATCTGAATCACTACAAGTTCTTAGAACACTAAGTAGGCTAGATATTATATAGTAGAACCTAGAACCCATTACTCAGCATGGTTCTCGGTCCCTGTTATAGCTACATATAGAAATATAGAAGACCACATATAGCTCTAGTTTTCGATCAAACTGCTATAAAATAACAACAAACTACAAATAGAAACATAGAAGACTATTAATGAAACCTGTTAAATCAGCATCAAAGAAGCTTGCTCCTACTAACTTTGCAGCCTTGAAATTAGCTTGTCTCAAAATGGACTGCAAAAAAAGAAGGAAGAAGACATAATTACAACAGAAATCTTTCTGTAAAGGCTAAATCATAGATAAAAATAACAATTAGGGTTTAGGAAATTCAATCCGATGGCTTAGAATTGCAATTAAAGCTCATCCTTTTCAATTTGTGAACTTAATTTGGTGCAATTGAACTGAAAATCCCCAATTTCAAAACATGATTACCGTTTTGAAATCTTGCTTGATCAAAGTCCTGCCGCTGAAATCCTTTCCGGTGAGATCTTGTCCTCTCGTCACTTCAGAGCCATACGGTCCTCCACCCTTGATCATTTCACACAAACATTATCATTTATCAATCAAAAATTGATAAATTACGAACCCCAAAATCATGAATTTGAAAGAGTATGTCCCAATTAATCGATTAGATGAACAAACCTTGAATGCAAGAGCAGGATCAGCGGCGAAGAAGAGGGAAGCAGAGACTAGAGCTGTAATGCACGCTCTGGAGATCGATTCCCCCAAATTAATGGAAGAATCATCAGTAATTTTGATCTGGGTTCGTCCCTGTATGTAAATTTCAGTTGTTTCATGTATGTTCATACGATTAAACATGAAATTTTAACAACATTTTCATGAAATGATGTGAAATTAGACTTCACCTGTGAAGAATTAGGGATTTGAAGATTTGGGAATGGTTGAGAAGAAGGTTTTGAGTTTGAAAGGGGGAGAGAATTGAGTTTAGAGCAACACAAGGTGATGTTGAAAACCGCCATTGTCAAGCTTGTGGGGGAGAAACCATATGGATAGATAATCCGTACAGGGAAAATTCTAATTTAATTTTGAGTAAATTACGCTTTTCGTCCCTGTGGTTTGGAAGTTATAAGCATTTTCATCCAATAGTTTGAAAACGCCCGATTTAACCACTATGGTTTAAGATTTGTCACAATTAAGTCCAGAACACTAACGGCCATCCATTTTTTCTGTTAAGTAGATGTAAAAAGACAAATTTACCCTTGGTCTTATATGTAAAAAAATGTACATATATAAATATATCCACACTCACACTCTCTCTCCACTTACCTTCTTCACCCCTTCCCCCTTGCCACCACCACCATCCCCTTGCCACCGCCACCATCCCCTTGCCACCGCCACCATCCCCTTGCCACCGCCACCATCCCCTGCCACCGCCACCATCCCCTGCCACCGCCACCATCCCCTGCCACCGCCGCCATCCCCATGCCACCGCCGTGAACCCAAAATCTCGATTCTCTCTCCGTGAACCCAAAATCTATGATTTCGGTTAAAGATTTCAAAGATTGGGGTTCTTTGATGGAGTTCGAAGTTCAACAAGGGAAGAAGATTGCGGTTGCGGTCGATGGTGTTGCACAGGTGATTGGCTGTTTGCAGGTGATTGGAGGTTCGATTCTGGTTTGTTGGTTCACAGGTGGCTGTCGATTGATGATGTTCGAAGGTGGACCGAAGATGATTATGGTAAGGTGTCGGTTATGGTCGAAGATAGTCGATTGGTGTTGTCGCCGGCGAAGGTGATTTGGGGGTGGAGAGGTGTTCGGTCGACAGGTGATTGGGGTTAAGGTTACGGTCGAGGATGATTCTGCGGGGTGTGTGTCGCCATCGGCTGCCTCCGGTGGCTCTGGCGACAGCGCCACCTGGCCGCCGGCCACCACCGCAGAGTTCGCCGCCGTCCCCCACCTCTGCCGCCTAGTCCTGGCCGTCTACGAGCCTAACCTCCACCGCCCCAAATTCCCACCCCCCGACGGTACGATGAAACCCTAGGCCGAATGGATCTTGTCTCCACATGATATCAAAATCATATTATTATTGTTATTAATAATCCTAGATCACCGTTCATATCATCATTTAACATCCTCCAAATCTTGATTTCTTCTTGTTGTCAATCATCGTCTTCACTCCATTAAACCCTCTTGAATTTGCCGTCTGTGGGTCTAATCAACCCACACCCACTTCATCTTTTTCGATTCTCTTCAAACCCTTTTGAGATCGAGTGATAATTTCCCAAGTGGGTTCATGGCCAGTGAGAAGAAAACGTCGCCGGTGTCCGACGTCGGAGCATGGGCCATGAATGTCATAAGCTCTGTTGGAATCATCGTGGCCAATAAGCAATTTATGTCCGCTAATGGCTACTCGTTCACCTTCGGTTAGTCAATTGGTCCTCAGATTTTGTTAATGGGTGTCTTTAATCGATTCAATTGATGGTTTGGTTAGATCTGATTGTCTGAAACATGTTCTTGATTTATGAGTTTATGATCTTAAAACGCATCTGTGAATTTATCGTTGATGGTTTAATGGGTTTGAATTTGATCAATTTATGCTCCGTGTGTAAATATATATATATATATATATATATATATATATATATATATATATATAGATATAGATGTGTGTGTATTACAGTAACAGTTTTAGTCCAAGGGTATTTTGGTCTTTCTCTAAAAAATTAACGGAGAAATTGGATGGAGTTAACGGTTTGGACTTAATTGTGACAAATCTTAAACCATAGTGGTTAAATCGAGCGTTTTTAAACTATTGGATGAAAATAGTTATAACCATCAAACCACAGGGACGAAAAGCGTAATTTACTCTTTAATTTTTTAAAGATGAAGATATCTATATTTTTAACACCTATTCTATTCTTAAATTCATCGAATATCTATACATTGGCGGAGCATAGTTAGGACCGGGGGGGGGGCCTCTTTTTTTCGTCGGTAGTGTTAAACTTTAGTCCGGTAGTGTAAATTTTTGGCTCGGTAGTGTAAATTTTCATATAAAACTCGAGTTCGCCCCCCTAATAAAAATTATTTTCGCCCCCGCCCCCCTTTCGGGAGTGGTCAAGCTCCGCCACTGTATCTATACTATATATAAAGCATATGAGAGGGGTATTTTAAGATACCATAAAATTAAGAACATTTACTATATTCAATGCATAAGATACAACCACTTTTAAGGGTAAAATAGTATTTATAACATTATTTACACATTACCCCTTATAATTAGTTACATAATAACCTTACGCTTACTAATATTTGCATAAATTTTATATTATATACCCATACATCAAAAAAAACTTAACATGTTTTGAGATTTCAGCTCTATCTTTTAATCTATCACATTAAAAAAACTTTTTGAGACTACAACTTAACCTGTTTTTATTTTTAAACATTTTGGTACAATAAGTTAATGCGTATATACAAGTCGTCATGCAGAACTCATTTATTTGGTGTTTTAAATTTTAACTTAGAAAAAACATAATAAACTTTTATAAAACTACTACAAGAATAACAAAATATTTAATGCACGTGTCAAATATAAAATGTCGTCGCGCTGCATTGCGCGGGCACCCTTCTAGTACACTACTATTAGTGTTGATGTACTGATTAAAAATTAAAAGATATGTATCTTAATTACCTTAAACTAGTAGTGTAAGTAGGATTGTTAATTTTTCAAGAAGTGGTTAGATGATGTTTGGAGTAGATTGGCTTCCTATTACAAATACAATAAAATTTTTATTTTAACTGGATCAATTAATAACCACACAATATAACTGATTAACAAATACGATTAAGTAAAAACGATCACGCTAAAGACTAGAATTGGAAAGCACTGTGTATAACTTAATTCATATCACTTTTTAACATTAATTCATATCACTTTTTAACAACATAAACATGGTTAACTTAATATATAAAATCATGGATGCTTGTAAAACTTTCTGATTGAGAGATAATTGTTAACTATAGACCAATAATGCCTTACACAAGATGTTATCAACACAACTATCAACAAATCAACAAATACTTATAATCAAACACCAGTACACCACACATGATGATTAATGATTCAAGACCAATAATAAAATGAGGCTAACATTAAATCATAAGCATATGTCTAACTATACACAACCATATATGTCTCGTGAAAACAAACTCCAATTGATGATGTATTCAAACAACCAAAGCATAATCCATGTCTAGAAAAGATAAGAATCAAATTGAATACGTGCACCAACCTAATACCGACATCCTGTGATGATCAATAGTGAAATAGCCTTGCATTATCATGTAATAAAGTTTACAAGCAAGAATTTGGTGTGCCATGATGAACTGATTGATGAAAATCACTCTACGACACTTAAAGTTTTCCTTCTTATCATCCTAGTATTCCTTGATATCCAATATGCCAATGCGATCATCCGAACCAGTTGAAGTCTCGTACGCGGCGACCATTTGAACCGGTTGGAAGTCCCAATGACCCGACATTTTCTATTGGAAAGAGTTTTAAAAAAGTTCAAGAGAGAAATGAGAGAAAGTATATAGAAATGTGGTTATTTTTTTATAAAGTGTAGGGTAGTATTTATAAGATGAAATGTAAAATTTTGATTTTTTTTATATTAAGGTAGCGTTTGGTACGCATAATGAGAGATAGAATGAAATGAATCGTTGATGGTGAATAAAAAAAAGATATTTGATTAGTGAATAGAATGAAATGAACCATTACAATAGTAAATTCATTCTCTTTAATTCATTCCATCTACCCCCTATCTTTTTTTTCATTTCATTCCTTATTCCATTCTTAACAACCACCACCGCCATAACAAACAATACCGCCCACCACCACCCACCCACCATAGCGAACAACACCACCCACCATAACGAACAGCACCACCCACCACCACGCCCACCACTACTAGCCACCAATATCAGTCGTCAGCAACCACTACCACCACCATCATCAATCACCACCGGCCACCACCACCATCAATCACCACCGGCCACCACCACCATCAATCACCACCGGCCACCACCACCACCAACCACCACCGGCCACCACCACCACCAACCACTACCGGCCACCACCACCACCAACCACTACTAGCCACCACCACAGGCCATCACCAGCATCACAACCGCCAACACCGGTCGCTGCTGCTACCACCACCATCAGTCGTCGCCACCATCAGCCACCAGCCTACCACTAACACCACAACCACCACCACCATCGACAACTACCATTTGCCACCACCAATCACCACCAGTCACCACGGTACCACTATCGGCCAGCACCACTAGCACCTGTCGCCGCCACCACCACCACTCACCACCACCGGGAACCACCATGGGTCACCAACGACCACCAACACCACCAACCATCATCATCATACCACATTTGTATTCTATCTCTTCATCTTTTCTTACCGAACAAACAACATAAAGTACCGGTTTATTTCATTTTCATAGGGTAACCAAACATAACAATGGACTGTAATGATTAATTCTTCTCTCATCCTACATTCCCTTTCATTCCGTTACATTCTATCATTCATTCCATTCCATCAACCGTTACATTGTTTCATCCAGTGGCTCTTTCACTCCGCTACCATGCCCAACCCCACCCATCGCGCCCCCTATCACGTCACCCGGTTATGGTGTAAGCGATTAGAGTGGCAACCACCTAGCTCGTGCACGCCGATAGCGGCCCCACAACACACATTCTAATCTTAACTGAGATTCAAACGGACTCCACAGAGTCACATCACCGTCGTCCACCTAGGCAACCTCTGCATGTAAAAGTTTCACTTCCCTTTACTAATATAGCAAAAACGTCATCCATGACAATCACCATAAAATCTCTCTCACAGTCAACCCACACAATGTCCTCCACTCTAAACACGTGTAACATATGACCTCAGAAACTCCATTATATCACACCCCCAAACACATTATCATCACCCTCACAAACTCTCACTCATGACCGACAAATGCAGCTCTCACCGCTCCCATGGCCCCTTCTTCTTCTTCTTCATCTTCTATCTCCATCAATCCAACAGTCTTTCTCACAGTCCTTCATCTATAACGGCTTCAAATCCCCCGATTCCACCACCTTAACCTTCAACGGAATTGCAGACGTCACCGGCGACGGAATCCTAAGGCTAACAAACACCAGCTCCCACCAAATCGGCAGGGGACTCTACCCGGATCCGATTCGTTTCAAGAACCCTGATACCAAATCAGCTCTTTCATTTTCCACCGCATTCGTGTTCTCCATCGTCCCCAAATACAGAAAACTCGGTGGTCATGGGTTTGCTTTCACCGTTTCTCCGACGAAAGAGTTCGCCGGAGCTCAGCCCAGTCAGTACCTCGGGCTCCTGAATGTCACCCTCAATGGGAATGCTTCTAATCATCTGTTTGCTGTGGAGTTTGACACCGTTCAAGACTTTGAATTCTCCGATATCAATGATAATCACGTCGGTGTTGACATCAATCGGATGAGATCGGTGAATTCGACGAGAGCAGGGTATTTCATCGATGGGAATTCGACGAAACAAGATCTTTGTTTGCATAGTGGGAGAAAGATTCAAGCTTGGGTTGATTATGATGGTGATAAGCACCAATTGGACATCACTCTCTCTGTGTTTTCAGAGAAACCCAATACGCCGATCATCTCTTTACCGGTGGATCTTTCTCCGGTGTTTCAAGATTTCATGTACGTCGGTTTTTCTGCGTCGACGGGGGCTCTTACGAGCTCACATTACATCTTCGGATGGAGCTTTAACATGACCGGAGAAGCAGAGTCATTGGATCATCAACGTCTTCCTTCGTTTCTACCGGTGAAAAAGAAAAACAGAGGTTTCTTATTTCGGTTTTCTACTTCTCTATTTTTGGCTATTTTCGTTATCGTCATCGTCATCAGCGGTGGTTTTTATATCATCAAGAAATTTAGGAGCACAGAGGTGGTTGAAAGTTGGGAGCTTGATTTAGGCCCACATCGATATTCTTATAAAGAATTGAAAGAGGCTACAAAGGGGTTTCATGATAAACAGTTGCTCGGGTTTGGTGGGTCGGGTAAGGTTTACAAAGGGGTGTTGCCGGAGTCGAAGACCGAAATCGCGGTGAAGCGAATTTCGCGGAGATCGAAACAGGGCCCGAAGGAGTTTTTGTCGGAGGTTTCGACCATTGGGCGTCTCCGGCACCGGTGTTTGGTTCAGTTGTTGGGTTGGTCAAGAAACAAAGGTGAGTTCTTGTTGGTTTATGATTTCATGGCTAATGGAAGCTTGGATAAGTATATTTACAGATGTAATAACCCCAAAGTGATATTGAATTGGGATCAAAGGTTCAAGATCATAACCGATGTGTCAAATGGATTACTGTATTTGCATGAAGAATGGGTGCAAACTGTGCTTCACAGAGACATTAAAGCTGGAAATGTGCTGTTAGATGCTGATTTAAACGGTCGGTTAGGCGATTTCGGTTTGGCTAAGTTGTATGACCATGGTTCGGTCCCTGTAACCAGTAAAGTGGTGGGTACATTGGGTTACTTGGCTCCTGAGCTAACCCGCACGGGGAAGCCCTCCACAAGTTCTGATGTGTACGCATTTGGAGCTCTTTTGTTAGAAGTGGTATGTGGGCGGAAACCCACTGAACACAAGGCGTTACCTGAGGAGCTCATATTGGTTGATTGGGTTTGGGATAAGTGGCGCGAAGGGTGTTTACTTGAGGTGGTGGATTCACGGTTGAATGGTGAGTTTGATGAGGATGAAGTGATGATGGTTTTGAAGCTTGGGTTGATGTGTTCTCGTGATGAACCGTCATGCAGGCCGAGTTTGAGGCAGGTAGTTAGGTACTTGGCAAGGGAGGTGCCCTTGCCAGAGACATTAGGTTCGCCGCGTGATGGTGGTGAGAAGGGTGGTGTTGTGGTGAAGATTGACGAGTATGCACCCCATAAGAGAGAATGAAGTCTTGAGTTGTAACAGACGTTGATGTTGAAGCATGTTTTGGTTCGCCCGTGACGCTTAAAGGCTGTATGCAGTCGACATATGCATAACGTTTGTTTTTCTTTTTGTCGTCGTTTTGTAAATATCAACTTCGTAATAGTTATACTTGTATTTACATTGGTGTTATAACTTTATGATGACTTCTTAACAGAGTCAAGTGAGTGTGATGTAACATCTATGTGAAGATGATAAATGGCGAATGAGTAGTGATTGCGTGAACATTACAGTGAACGAGTAGAGTGATCGACTGAACATTATGTCCTAAGAGTTAAGAATTAAGAGGTGCTGGTTAAGACTTAAGAGTTAGCAACTTAGCACCGAACAAATACAAATAGGGCTTGTCCATGTCTTTTCATTTAATATTTAGTTGAACATTGAACACATAAAACAAACAAGAGTTTCATTTAATCTCATAAGCATCGATCCATACAAAAGGAAATGAAAATTCAGGCAAACACCTAACACCCCATAACGCTCTGCTGCACCCAGCTATATATTTGTACAGTCTCGACGATCACCACATACACAAACACATACTACTGTTCTAATCTCTGCAACGGGGGCGGCTTTGGGTGTGTTTCACCCTCTGAGCCTTGGCTAAAGACTCGAGTCCTAGGTATACATATATTATATCCTTAGAACTAACAATGTACATGTTTCATAGCTACAACCCGTTTTTTATTTGCAAAACATTACCTTTCTCGGCTGGATGTTAATAGTAAACCAAGAAACACAAACCATTCATACTCCAGACTCTCAGTTAGCTGTACAACTCCTCATCATGTTATATTAAGTAGTAGTGGCGGTAGCAGCAGCGGCAGCATATCCAGCCATAGCCCCGATCCTCCTTTCTGGAAAGTGATAAGCCGAGCTTGTTAGAAAAATGAAATGTGTAATTGAACAACAAATTACAGCAAATATTATCACGCGATGATATCTTCTTTAATCAGCAGTAAAGAAGGATGTACCTCCAGCAGCAACAAGTTTCTCAACACGGGCAACTATATGTTTTCCATAAGTATATTTCTTGAGGGCGTTTAAATGAACCTTAATACGATTAAGAATCGTCTCAAGTTGCTGGTCATCGCATGTTTCTAGAACTTTCTGAACAACATAATTAGCAAACTGATCTTTCATCATCACCTGATATCACAAGATGAACCACAATGAGGATATAGAACTACAAATTATTAAGTAAACACAACAAGAAATTAAGTTGTTCAAATATTTGGAAGACTAGCCTGAAGTGGTTCATTTTCATCAGTGGTGCCTAGCATTTCAGTAACAAGGGTCTGGCGTTCCTCAGGCGTACCAAAAGTCAAACATTTTTCAACGACATTTGAGGCAAATTTCTGTTGACTCATCTGAACTATCTGCCCTGTTAGTTGATCTATAATACACTTGCGTTCATGCGGCTTTCCATGTTCCAGTACATGCTGTCAGAATATCAATAGTAATTAAAACCAGATTACCAGAACGACAGCTCGAGTAACAGCCCAATGAGATCAGGTTAAAACTGGTCTTCACCATTTGTAACCCTCTTAAAATTTGGGTTCTATACCAGATATAGTCCACTGACAACTGGTCCATGACTCCGCTCACAAGTAAACGGGTCGAAAAACCAACCTTGCCATAAAAGTTGTTATTAAGAAAACAATAAGTATTCTCAAATCATGAACTTATAGACTTATCCTACCTTAAAAATTGAATAATGTCGATATATATATCAAATTTATTAAACGTGCATGTAATCTCAACAACATACCTGAACGACATAATTTCCATATTGATCCTGCGCCAGCATATTAATAGATTTCAAAATTTCATCCATCACTATGCTTTGTGTTTTAGGGTCGTGACAATGCTCCAAGACTCTCTGTTAAATAAAAAAAATTTCAAGAAATTTCATGCTAGTCATTCATCAAAAATAATAAATCAGTCACCCGCGTATATAAAATTAAATTTTTTACCTGTATGACACGACAACCATATGGATGGGTTGACAATGTTACAACTTGATCATAAAATGTAGAGATTATAAAATGAATAGCATTTTCTGGTACACATTCAATACATTTTTGAATAACATGATTGCCATTTTGATCACGTACACAACGCATCACATGACCATCAAGCTCTGTAACCATCTTTGTTTGTTGGTCAAGGTCAACAACCTCAATAGCCTACATGAAAGAAAACCAAAGGTATTTGATCAAATAAAAAGATAATTGATCAGATAAAAAGTAATTCAAATATAATATGCTTCACTCATTGATCCAATATGCTTTACAGCTCTTTTCTCAAATACAAATCAAAGAAAATTTTTAAGAAAAGAAACAAAAATAAAGTAGTCTCTTAAGTAAGTTGTTTTTCAAGTACGTATACAGATGACGAAAGTAGAAAGTAAAAATAAAAACATGTGAAACTTAAAATTCTCAAACATGAAATGTAGTTCACAAGACCATTATTGGCGACCAAAGTTGAAACGAAGTTTTATCTAACCTCCAATGGCCTTAATTTGATAAAAGATTGTAAGCTTATGACATATAATGCAAAATGGCCTTAATTTGATAAAAGATTGTAAGCTTACGACATCTAATGCGAGCTTTTATGTCATTAGCAAGAAAGGAAATGGGTCAAGTGTATCAAAGGATATAGAAATTAACCAATGGCCATTTTTAATGCATACAACCTCCTAAATCGTTATACTCAAAAGATCTATATTTTACTTATAACAAAAGCATTCATCAAATTTAAAAAAAACAAAAAACAAAAAATGGTTTGTCAATTTCATAAAACCAAAGTGTTCAATTTACCTTTTGGATAACCCGACAGCCATACATTTGAAGACTGAGTGTTAGAACATGCCCGGTAAGCTGGTCAGCCAATTCTTTAATTTGAGCAGCATTTCCATGTTCAAAAAACTACATGCATTGAAAGGTAAGAGAATATTATTGATGATTGATTTAGCCCACAATACAATGTAACTTCTAAACAAATATGTATACTTACCTTTTGGACAACATAATTGCCAAATACATCAGTCATTAGTGAGTAAGCTTGAGGCATAATTTCATTAAACACCATGTCTTTCTCCTCTGCTGTAGCGGTTTCAAGCTTTTGCTGAATAAAACGACTTCCAAATTGGTCCGCACTGTTCAAAGAACACGTTGAGTGACTATTTAGATATGGTATAAACGCAAATCACTCATGTTAAAAATCAAAAGGAAACAAGATAGAACCTGAACTCAACAACATGCCCCACAATTTCTGATAGCTCAAAACACTTGGTCTTATTGCTTTTGAACTCATCTAGCAAAGAAGATGAAAAACTTTCGCCAACTAAATTACGAATCCCGGAAGGAAACCGCAAGCTTCTGTCACCATGCCGAGCGGGACTACCAGGCCCAATAGCAGAGTTAGGCAGAAGTGGGCTGCCCAATGGGCTTCCAGGATACGACATCCCAAGCCCATAACCAGGGCTTCCATAGTAACCATGGTTAAGACCATACTGAGACTTCTGAGGAGACAGCAGACCCGCCAGATAAGCTTTCTGAATTGCTAGTAATTCCCGATCGATTGTTGCATCATTCAAAGCCGATATATATTCACTTGATCTTAAGTTTTGAAGATATGATGCGTCCATAAATCTATTAGATCCTAAACCCAACCCACCTCCCATTGTTCTAGAATCAATGGCAGAGACACCCATTGCCGCCGCCACAGCAGCATTGTCAAATAAAGGCGGTAAAGTTACACCCCCAACATGGTTTGCCATCAATGTTGGTGATGCAGGATTCATCATATAACCGCCAGCGCCACCTAGTCCATGAAAAGACGAACTTGGACTATCAAGATTCTGGTATTGAGGAGACCCTCCTGAACCACTGGCAAGCCCTTTCATGTACGAATTCACAGGCGACCCGTGACCATTGATGCTCCCGCCACCTTTTCCCATATACTGATATGCACCTTTGCCCAATTGCGAACTTTTGTGAACTCTAGCCTGTAACTGGTTCTCTTCATCTATCATACCATTAGTCGAAAGACTCAAATTGGAGAAACCAGTTACTAGATCCGAAGGCCCGTTCATCCTCCCTCCCCTAACCTCAGGAACCAGTGGGCTACCCAAGAACTGAGGATCAGGAGTGGAGCTTCTAGACAAAGACGAACCAAGAACTGACCCATAGGCGTGTGAACCAGAAAGATCAACATTCTCATCAAATGTGTTTCGGCTAGCTGGACGAGACGATTGCCTAGAGCCAGAAGCAGCCTGACTCATATCATCCTGTATTCAACAATCAATACCATTTATAATAAACTGCTGCATACTCGCATCATCATTTCAGAAACTTAATCATAAATTCATAAGATACATTGCTTATGCGTTTAATCTACGATACAAACAACTATATCAACAAGATCACAAATTGAAATAACTCTTAACTATGAGTAAAAATTATAACCTGAATGATCTCCGCAATGCTCTTTTGCCTATGCCCTAACCCCGGCAACCCGATCAGCCCATTACCGCCCCACTCCGGCAAACCGCCACCGCCACCACCACCACCGTGAGATTTTCCGGCGAACAATGACGTCATGTTACTCTCACTATCTTTCTTCACCTTCCTCATGTCCCCAATGGCAGAACTCCCACCACCACCGCCGCCGCCGCCGTGCAGCCGCTGCGAAAACCGCCAATCATCCTTCGACAGCAGCGGCGGAGGGAGTCTAGGGTTCAGATTAACATTCGCATAGTAATACGAAAGGTAGGCTGGATCAGACCTCAACTCCTCCTCCGAAACGCCACCAAACTCGCCGGAAAGATCACTTCCGCCACCGTCGAACAACCCTGCGACGGCCTTCAGCGACCCTTCAACGGTGGGTGGGGCTGACCCACTGCGGTACATGTTAAGCTCCATCTCACGATCACTGCTGTTCATCCGCTTCTCCCTCATCAACAACTGCAACTCCTCGTTGTTCGAAGCCATCGATCGCATTCCAATGTCGGACATCATCTTCGAATAGCTATCAGTCATCATCTTAACACACACATCAGATAAAGATCGAACCTTTTTCACCTTCCATAACACAATCTTTACACGCTTTGAGGGTATGAAGCAACTTCATCTCATCATGATCTACTAATATGTATTTCGTAAAAATCTACAACAAAACTGCATCTTTCTTCTCCGATTCAACTGTCTGCATAAACTTACTCGAAAGATTTGAAGATCGATGGATTCAAAACGGAAAAAACTGTAATTTTGGGCATTTTGAGAGTGGATTGAAGGAGGGTTTGTAGGAAGAGATGAGTGAAGCGAGTAGGGGAGTGATAAGCAGGGGCATGGAGTGATTTGGACCGTTGGATTAAGAAAGCTGACGGCATAGATCGGATTTTCTTGCGGCCTTAGTGGGAACCTAGGGTTTTGTTTTATGGCATTCTTTTATTAGTAAAATAAACTAACTTATCCGTTCATAGGATTATTATGCTTTTATTTTTTCTAACAAACGTTGCTACACAAAGTCATCACATGTTTTAGTAGGGCGTACTAAGGACTGGCTGTTGCTTCAAATTCCTCACCCAGAGGCGAGTCGAAAAAAGAGCAGTGTAAGGGGGTGACTCATTCGGTTCAGGTTCATCCCATATGTCATATAGCTTCATTTCTCCTTTGCTAAGCGTACGAGCTGCAACCACAGAAAACTCGTTAGAGGGCCCTGGAGCCTAAGCTCCGAGGGCACTCCGACGCTCAAGTCAGTATATGTATGAAATGGATCAAACATAATCATAAACGTATAACAATTAGAATAAAGATTATGGATATATGGAGTTGAGCTGAAGATTCAATAGGTTTGGAGTGAGATCTGAAGACACAGGAGTATTGGAGTGAGAGCTGAGGACTTAGGAGGTTTTGGAGTGAAAGAGTCATTGTGTATCCTAGGGGTGTTCATCGGTTCGGTTATCGGTTTGTTCGGTTTATTCGGTTCGGTTTATTCGGTTTTCAAAATTTAATATGCATAACCGAAAACCGAACCGAACCGAATTGGGAAAATGCTTAACCGAACCGAATTCAACCGAATTCAACCGAATTCAATTTGGTTCGGTTTCGGTTAAAAACCGAAAAAAACCCGAATTCAACCGAGGTTACCGAATTCACACTTTCACAGCCTATTGCGCGATCGTATGAGGGTAAAGGGTTAAGAGTCGCTTGAGCCTGATGTATGCAAGTGTTCTTTAGGGTTTGAAAAAGTGGAAAAGGCAAGGTATCTGAGATTTTAAATAGTCGATGTACTCAAGGCAACCATATATTTGGGCCAAAAGTAAAAAGGTTTGTTTTGGGCTCAAGTAATTTCACTTTGAATAGTTTTTGGGTTGAGATAGTTGGGCTAAACTATACACCTATAAAAATTTATATAAATTATAACACATTGAATTTGGTTAGTTCGGTTAAACCGAACAAACCGAACAACCCGATTTCAACATTATCCAGAACCGAAAACCGAACCGAAACCGAATTCCCAATTCGGTTTCGGTTGTGATCCGAACCGAAAACCGAATTCATAATTCGGTTCGGTTTTTTACGGTTACGAATACGGATCGGTGTTCGGTTTTTTTTGGTTTTCGGTTTTTTTGCACACCCTAGTGTATCCTCTTTTCTTGTTGATAGGGAGTAGTATTTATAGTGGTTGTTAATCCAAAGTGTATGGGGTATTTTGGTAATCTGTAGTCAACCATTCAAGTCTAAACTCCCTTTCCTAAAGAACTTCATATCTTTTAGTATAAAGGGTTTCTGACATGATATTAATGCTCATTGTCTTTATAGTTGACTTGGACATTCTACTCATCCTAGTTGTAGCATGTTCTCATGTCATTATATTTGTCAGAGCTTAACGTATTCATTTTGTTGTCTTGTATTCTGATTATATTCTCTGATAGCCAATAAACGTCTTTCTTCTTTGCTAAGGCTCTTTTTCACAAGGACTTTATTTTCTAGAAATCACTAAGTGTTAAACCCAAGTATCTCTTGGTTCCTTACTGAGCCGCGGCTTATACCTCTATCACAATCATGGTAGAGGAGGCTACTTGGCTAGTTGGCTATGGGCCATTTCATATCTTTGCTTCATATCAATAAAGGTTGTTTGGTATTGTTCAACCTTTGGTTTGGTCAGGTGTTTTACACATGAGCCGCGACTGAGAAGTTCCCCTTGCGAGCTGCGGCCTAGCCACGACCTTCTTGTCCCTTCGTGTGTCAGCCGCGGCCATGTTCCAGTCTTCAGCCAACATGGCCCATCCGATTGTTTACCCAGCCAAATGTTGGCCCAGCCGCGGCACGCCTTTATGTGTGCCCGCCGAGTGACCCTTGCCATGGCTTTGCCTTGTTCAGGCATACTAGCCGCGGTGTTTACTAGTTTCGTGACTCTTCCTTTAGCACGATCTGGGACTACACCCCTTCATGCCCCCCCAGTCCAATGTTATGGTTTTCACCATATCATTGGAATAATAAAAAGAAAAGGTTTAGTTTTTCACGGCTTTCCTTTGTTCTTCTTTCATCATTCGCATTGTTTACATTCATCACTATCATTGGAAGGACAACACATCGTCCTTTCTAATTACTTTGAACACCATTGTTGCTATGTCTGATTGAGTCTTGCAGATGTACAAGCTTTCCTCACTCGTACCGAATTTTGAATAGTTTTACTTGAGGATCCTCTCCATTGTTTTTTATTTATGTGCTAATGGAACTCTTGTCAGTTTACGTTCTTCTTTGGGATAAACTTTTGTCGTCCATGTTTGGACTAACGTATGAACATGGCAAGTAATGGTATTTTTTGGGATAGTAATTACCTGTTAAACGTCTGCACACGCCTTGAGCTATTGTGACGTCGATCTCGACTAATATGCCAAGATTATCATCTCAGCTGCGGCTTGCAACACATAGGATCTCGGCCAAGGCTATTAGTTGGAGGTATGATTGGTGCCAAGTTATGGTTTTGTGTAAAGAATTATGATTGAAATCAGCATAGTGACCTATGTTGCGATAGTGGATTATATCACCATATCTCATTTTTTATGTTTTCTTGGAGGACTAACCTCATCTATGACCAACACTTGAAGATCGCGCATCATTTTCTTCTTCTTCACTTTCTTTTTCATTTCTTTAAGACGATATTGCTTTTTACTCGAAATGTATGTTAAAACTTGACACTTGAAGAGATTATTTGGATGCGTTTAAGGATTGACCTGTAGTTGATATGGACATCCGCCGTGTTGCGACTAGTTAGGTTTCCTCATGCTTGTGCAATCACGTGATGGTTGTTTTTCGGCTAGATAACCTCTTTGCATTATCTGTCCAAATATAGGTAAGTATTTTAATTGATTCAATACTGTCTACTCAAACATAGTTGAGCAACTAATCAGCTTGTAGTGCTTTCTACCCAGTCATGGTAGGATGTTTTGGCTAATTCAGATATGGTTGCGAAATTGACATTTATATTATCAACTTAAACATAGTTGATTTAAATGATTTCAATTTATCAACTCAAACATGGTTGAGTGATTCAGATGAATTCAAACTTATCTACCCAAAAATGGTTGGTTGTTTCAATCATTTCCATGGTTATTGACTTAGACCTGGGTGAGTTTTTTTATTGCGTTATCTACCCAAGCATCATTGGGTGATTCAATTTTCATGACTACTAGCTCAAGAATGGTCAAGTAATTGTTTGCTTTGACGTCATCTACCCAAGCATGGTTACTCGCTTGATCCCATGGTTACTAAATCAAACATAAGTGAGTTACATGATTGCTTTTAACATCATATATCCAAGCCAGGTTACTTGTTTGACCTCATGGCTACTAAATCATACATGATTGATTGTTACGTGGTTGCTTGTAACATCATCTACCCAAGCTTGGTTACTTGCTTGATTTCATGGTTACTAAACTTTAACATGATTGAGTTACTTGGTTGCTTGTAACCTCATCTACTCAAGCTTGGTTACTTGCTTGATTTCATGGTTACTAAACTTTAACATGATTGAGTTACTTGGTTGCTTGTAACCTCATCCACTTAAGCTTGGTTACTTGCTTGATTTCATAGTTACTAAACTTTAACATGATTGAGTTACTTGGTTGCTTGTAACCTCATCTACTCAAGCTTGGTTACTTGCTTGGTTTCATGGTTACTAAAACAAATCATGATTGAATTACTTCAATGGAAGATATTCACAACTTTGCATCATAGAATTGTCCTAAAAATAACTTTTCACTTTTAAGCGTCTCATCTTATAAGTAGGATTAAAATTAAGAATGAGTTAATTTATAATAGAGTAAGGGTGGTTTGTAAGGTTTGAGATAGACTCCTTATGAGATAAAAATGTATAAAATAAACGAATATTCCATATGACGGCTATAGAATATATATCCTACCATACTTTCTTTTATTTATTATGAATCAAGAGACCAAGATTGTGATAGATATAGCGCTCTAAAAGCTTCAAGATATATGTAATCATTCGAGATTACTACTCTTTAAGTTTTGCACCACACACATATACATATTTTTGGGCTACAAACTACAACCTATAGTTATAAACCACAACAGCTTACGAGCTGCAGCTTGGGATGGATGTTGTAAGTCAAAATTTTAGAAGCAAAAATAGTGAGAAAAGTAAGAAGGTTGGTTCATTAGTTTGTCTGTGAATAATATTTTGTGTTGTCTCGACATAACTTTTCGCATTAAATTAACTCAATAAAACGTCAATAAATATGCGTGAACTTTATCAAAGACTCAAAATCATGGACCAACACCCAATTTTTAAGCTCTTTTAGGATCATACCACTACTCCCAATCACCGACCACCGATAACTTCCAGCCGCATCCGATGGTTCCGCCGACGTACTTAACACTAGTCGCACTTTTCATACCCCGTGCACCGCATACACTAATCACACCGTTGGAGGCAACTATGGGATAATGCAAACACTAACACCTCCTCGGTAGATTATCAAACCTGAGATACAAGCTCTGTGATAGATACAAGGTGGCGCGGCTCAAACGCGAGATAAAAGCCATGCCGCGGCTCAAACACGAGATAAAAGGTGGCGCGGCTCAATCGATAGATACAAGCTGTGGTGCGGCTCAAACGCGAGGTGCAAGCTCAGCCGCAGCTCAAATGAAAGGTACAAGCTCAGCTGCAGCTCAAACGAGAGGTAAAAGCTCTGTTGAGTTGGGTGTTTCAAAGGATCGGATGAAGAAGACAGGTAGGTGATTTATGAATCAAGGAAAATAGCTTTTAAGCTAGCATGTGTGTGTATATATTTAAATATAAATGTTGTAAGTAAATGAGTTTGATGTTGACTATACATGAAAACCAAGGGCTTATCTCCTGCAATCAAGGGATTATGATCTCCAATAAAGCATAAACAATTGGGTAGACTCCAATAAAGCATAAAAATTAGGTGACGAAATTGTAAAAAGGAGATACCCGGTCGCGTGGTTGGGTGACATAATTGCTTTCCAACTTGAAATACATCATTTGTTACATATAAATACATGTAACACCCATAAAGCTAGGCTTCATTCCATGTATGCAGGATGGTGACGAGATCTTGGTAGATGAGTTTGTATGCGCCATTGTTTCCAACTTCCTTGATTAAATAAGGACTTTAACTTAGGCCCTCCATGGGTTCAGATTTGCTGAATCATTACACGCCAATTTTAATAGGTTTATCAGAGGCAACATACTCGAGTTTCATATAGTAAACTAGAAATGGATTGATTAGCTGGAATCAAACTAGAGGATTCCGAGATGGAACTCGCATTCTTGCATCGAAACATTTGAGCTGTGACTTGGCCAAAACCAACCAGATGTTAGGTTCATTTAATTTTTACTGAAAGTTAACTCTAGATGCGACTCACCACCTGTCGCAGCTCAAAACCAGCTCCATCTAGCCACCAGCCGTGGCTTAAGATGGCCGAAGCTCATACTAGTCAAAGGTCACACCAGCCAAGTCTCAGCCCCGGCTGGAGCTTACACCAGCCGCAACTCAGCATCAGCTGAAGCTTCCACCAGCCAAATCTCAGTACCAGCTGAAGCTCACACCAGCTAAATCTCAGCACCAGCAGTAGCTGAGCACCAACCGTATTTTAGCACAAGTTGAAGCTCACGCAAGCCGCAGCTTAGCATTACTTATAACTCATTCCAGCCGAAGCTTACACGAGTTAGAACTCCTGCTTCTAATTACGGCTAAAGTCTTATTCATGTCCATGATCCTTTAGTCTTGGATCTAGATCTGTTGTGGAGGAAATCGAGTTTACTTCAAAGAACGGTCCGGACAGCTTCAAATCACAGATTGGTACATATATCGCATTCACAGTTGCAGGTTATGGGTTGCCACCAAGGCTAGGGATTATGATTATAATTAGGTTCAACAATGAGGTACTACAACTATATCCACAAACTGTAGATGTCACTCAAGTTCAAACATGCTACCGAGGGAGTGATTGATATGGTTAGCAAGTATGATGGCATAGTAGTACCAAGACAACCTCATTCCTTTGCCAGGTGCATTCTTGTTTGTTGAGCTTGAGCAAGTTATTATGTTATCCGTAGCCACAAAGGAGTGTTTGAGCTTGCGGCTCACAACCAAGATTCAAGTTGTAGCTAGGGCTAATTTTCATTCGAGTAGGTGTTTTTAACATGAAAATAGATATTTTAGCATACTTATATCTACTAAGAAGGATTACAAGGATAACACGCTTGGGATAGGTTTCTTGACCTAAATTTCATGCTACATTTGTTAATGATTTGCTTTCTAGGTCTTTAATTCAAGAATTTTGGGTTCGGATAAGGTGACAGCCAAGTCAAGACACTGCGATCACGAGCATACAGAAGGCTGCCGATGTTCGTTCATCAAGATGAATTGCTACTGTCATTAGGTTAAGAGAACACATGAGGGTTTGTTGGTACCCGATGAGGCAATAAAATCCCTATCCACCCCACTTGTATGTAAGAAAATATTTAGATTTATGGTGGATGAATATTTTGTTGATTTATTTTGTAATCCTAGGAAGTAGAAACATGGGATGCGGCTGACCTCTGGTCGGAGCAGGGATGTGATTAGACTTGAGCCAAAGCACGGGTATGACCCATTTCGGCCACAACTAAAGATTGAATCAAATGAAAACGATTTCACAAGCTAGTGCGACTCATTTTTTTAGTGAGAGCTATGAAAAATCATAATACACTTGTCTTATTCATGTATTTATACTAGCTAACTAGGCTAAACAAGCCATGAAAATTAAACCGGCTCAAACACTTAAAAATAAACAAAGAATCCCACTCTATCTCTTCCGTATCTATAGGAAACTTAGCACCAACTTATAATTAAGTTGCAACTGGATCAAAAAGAACGAATTCACCAACAAGACTCAGTTGCGGCTACAAGAAACATACACATGCACATTACCTGAGCTGCAACTCACATGTTAATTATTTGACTTTCAATAGCTGATGACATCCCATCTTTCAAATGGTTACTCCATTAGAGAACAAACACCCACAGTCGTGAATCACACCAAATCCACCACCAAGCCGCGGCTCATGTGGATTAAATTCCAAGTATTAACCTTTGCGTAATTTTCAATGAATCATAAAAAATTAAAAGTGAAGATGATTTTGAAATGAGACGCTCTATCAAGGACACCGTTCATCCATCCACTCAGGAGTTTGTCATGAATTTGGACTCTACCACTAACTCCATTGGGGTTACTACTATGAGACGTGGCAAATCATGGAAACTTACCTAGACATGTTATACTACCATATCTTGTCGGGGTTGGATTTTTGAAGCATTCACCGACCTTTAAAACTATAAGTAAGTGGATCTCGGATGGTCATGTATAGTTTCCTTGAAACGAACTATATATTTGTTTTAGCAAGCTTTGTAAATGGTTCCGGGATATACCGCAAGGTTAGAGTTTGGGTTAGTAAATATTGCATGAGTAGCCTTCATGATATAGGACTTTAGTATGGGATTTGAGTAAAATTAGGAAAGAATAAAATCGTAGCTGCGGCTTGAAGTCACGGAAAGAGTATAAGGTATGTTACTTGTTGACATTTTGTTCAAAATTGGTTTCTCCAATAATGTGATTGGTACGTTAGGTGGTTAGGTGGTTTTATTTATTTTTACCTAAAAGTATTCTTTGACTATCTTATTATACATTTTATGAGTGCATATAGTAGTGATTTTTTTATGTCTGTATAGACAAAATGAGAATAAATGTTTTGAAAATCAACGTGGTCAAAGTCGTAATGTCACTCTATTTTCTTTATTAAATATGAAAAGACTGTTAAAGAAAAGAGTGGACAAGTAATGAAAATATCCCTCTCGGTCTATGACACCTAAATAGAAGAAAAATTCATATGTATGTAAATACGTATTTCTTTGATTACTGACCCACATGGGCTGCAAGTTGCAAATAAAGAAAACACTAGACCGATAGTATAAAACTATTCTCATAGGATATGCATCCAATAATCAGTGGGTATAAATATTACTTTATATGATTGAAAAATGACTAGTTTCCTGTAGGAGACAAACTTTCTTAATCTGTATCCCTACTTTTCCTCGTATTGCTAATCTAAAATTAGTAAAGGAGTAGAAAATCATGCTTCAAACCTCATGGTATTTCCTTATGAGTGTATATTAGATCGTTGGAGTTTGACATGACCTTACCCTTTTAGTCGAACTATACAAAAGCATCCATGCATATTAAAACTTTTTTTAGATGTACTATGGACCACTAAGTATTCAGTTGTGAAACCAACCGCGTATCCGGGTTTCATTGACCTTGACCACGGAGTTCATTGACACATCTTGGTCATGTATGGGTAGGAACTAGAGATGGGCATCACAAGCCGCAGCAACTAGAGATGGGCATCACAAGCCGCAGCGTACTTAAAAGTGGTACTTAAAAGTGGTACTTAAAAGTGGTACTTAAAAGTGGTATCTCCACATGTGAGCTCTGATGGGGTACCACCCGGATCGATAGCAACACACAAAAAAAGGAACGTGCAAACCTTCGGAAAACCCAGCCGCAGCTGGAAGGATTCGGAACAAAAGGCATTTAGCCGCGGCCCACAAGACAAACATGGGAACCAAGCCGCTGCTGGAAGGATTCTCTACAAGGAGAATCATGGAGAGCCTAGCGGCGGCCCACAAGGCAAACGGGGGAACCCTGCCACGGCTTAATAGGAGATCGAGGAAACCAAGACGCAGCCCACAAGGCAATCGAGGAGAGCCAACATGATGGAAGTATATGTATGCTAGGCATCACGCGGCTATCACACATGATTTACGTATCTTCGCCCTTGGGTGTGAACATATATATGGCACCTACTTTTTATGTTAAAACTCTTTTTTTTGAGTTGTTTAGGTTAACGGATGAGGAGTCCCTCTTAGCCGCGGCTCGTAACCTTCAGCCGCAGCTCGTAACCTTCAGCCGCAGCTTGTAACATTCAGCCGCGGCAAATCGCCTCACGTCTTATCACTCAAAGTTTATCTAAGGAACCAGGGTATTCAGTTGGTTAATTAATTATGTTCTAGGGTGGATGTGGCTGGCTCGACGAAGCTATGTTTGGAAGAAAGAATACAGGTCTGGGTGTTGAGTGTTGACGTGAAGGGGAAAGTGTGCTAATGTGAGTTCAAGATTGACAGTGGTGATTACTAGACGGTTTCGTGGTTTTCAAAGGCAAATCGAGAGATTGATGCTGTGAAGTTTTTCTTTGAAATGAGAAGGTTGGGTATTGACCCTAATGAGTATAGTATTGTGGTGATATTGACTGCTTGTGGACTGATTCTCGATCTTGAATTGGGTTTTCAAGTTCATTGTTTAGGTATCAAATTGGGGCTATTGAATGATAAAGGTGAAACAATCAAAATAAGCTATTGAATTGTACACTTATACATGAGTTGTGATCTAGTTATTATGAGGCAAACAGTTTAGTTGTATTGTTGTCTCTACCGACTCAAGTACAAGGAAAAAGTGGTCATATTAAGTTTTTAAAGAAAGAGTGTAATGGGTTTTCCCTAAAAAATATATCTAATATATTCATTTTTGGTTGTCATAAATGTTTTTCATGTCTTCATTCATTTCAAACCTATGTGGATACGTAAAATGAAACTCGCCATGTTATTTTTTTTACATTCCTTCTCTATTTTTACACATGAGTAATACGAGTGATATGAGTAATATATGACATGTACAACATAACCATGAAATCATTTCGGATACACATTAATACGTTTGATCGAAAGATTTAGAGTATTCATGGTGGAGAAAATATGAAATTTGAGACCCGTTAAATCGAGTTACGTAGTGTATCAGAAAGAATACAATTAAAGTTGTTATGTAGATGGTAAGAGTTTAGAACCTGAAACTTGGAGTCATGGTGATAGGTCACGGTATCTCGTGTAGAACACAAGAACACCTATCTGGCCGTTGTAAGAAAGCATGAAACCTATTTTGTTTCGGTCCCACGGATGGCGCCAAATGTTGCTCCAAATTCCTCACCTAGAGGCGAGTCGAAGAAAGAGCAGTGCAAGGGGTGACTCATTCGGTTCAGGTTCATCCCATATGTCATATAGCTTCATTTCTCCTTTGCTAAGCGTACGAGCTGCAACCACAGAAAACTCGTTAGAGGGCCCTGGAGCCTAAGCTCCGAGGGCACTCCGACGCTCAAGTCAGTATATGTATGAAATGGATCAAACATAATCATAAACGTATAACAATTAGAATAAAGATTATGGATATATGGAGTTGAGCTGAAGATTCAATAGGTTTGGAGTGAGATCTGAAGACACAGGAGTATTGGAGTGAGAGCTGAGGACTTAGGAGGTTTGGAGTGAGAGAGTCATTGTGTATCCTCTTTTCTTGTTGATAGGGAGTAGTATTTATAGTGGTTGTTAATCCAAAGTGTATGGGGTATTTTTGGTAATCTGTAGTCAACCATTCAAGTCTAAACTCCCTTTCCTAAAGAACTTCATATCTTTTAGTATAAAGGGTTTCTGACATGATATTAATGCTCATTGTCTTTATAGTTGACTTGGACATTCTACTCATCCTAGTTGTAGCATGTTCTCATGTCATTATATTTGTCAGAGCTTAACTTATTCATTTTGTTGTCTTGTATTCTGATTATATTCTCTGATAGCCAATAAACATCTTTTCTTCTTTGCTAAGGCTCTTTTCACAAGGACTTTATTTTCTAGAAATCACTAAGTGTTAAACCCAAGTATCTCTTGGTTCCTTACTGAGCCGCGGCTTATACCTCTATCACAATCATGGTAGAGGAGGCTACTTGGCTAGTTGGCTATGGGCCATTTCATATCTTTGCTTCATATCAATAAAGGTTGTTTGGTATTGTTCAACCTTTGGTTTGGTCAGGTGTTTTACACATGAGCCGCGACTGAGAAGTTCTCCTTGCGAGCTGCGGCCTAGCCACGACCTTCTTGTCCCTTCGTGTGTCAGCTGCGGCCATGTTCCAGTCTTCAGCCAACATGGCCCATCCGATTGTTTACCCAGCCGAATGTTGGCCCAGCCGCGGCACGCCTTTATGCGTGCCCGCCGAGTGACCCTTGCCACGGCTTTGCCTTGTTCAGGCATACTAGCTGCGGTGTTTACTAGTTTCATGACTCTTCCTTTAGCACGATCTGGGACTACACCCCTTCAGTGGCCTTATTGACTCCATGGATACATGTTTCGTGATAATGTCAGATACGTTTATTCTAATAGTTAGACTATTGTGACGTCATATAATCTTGTCGAGTATAAAGTTATACAGTTTGATAGGTTTGTGTTAGATGCAAGTGATGGTGCCTTTTTTAACGTGTAATTTATGACTAAACATAAACTCTTTTCATGGTGCATGTTATAGAGGGTGGGCCTTGGCGTAGCGGTAAAAGCTGTTCCTAAGGGACCGAAGGTCTCAGGTTCGATCCGTGGAAACGGCCTCCCCACAAAATGTGGGGGAAAGACCGCGTACATCTTCCCTTAAATGGGACGGACCCTCCCTAGACCCTGCGAAAACGCGGGAGCTCTTTGTAGCACCAGGTACGCCCTTTATGGTGCATGTTATATTTTAACATGACCTTTAAACTCTTATTTATAAGCATCGAATATATAATCTTTAGAGTTGATCTTCACATCACCACTTGTATTTTCTTTAATAGCTTTAAACTAGCCTATATAACTAGCTTGAGGCTTTTACACAAGTCCTAAGAATCCCTCCTTAGCAATGTTTTCAGAACCGGATCGGACGTTGAACGGACGCCTTACTGGTTTGGTGGTCGGACCGGTCGGACCGGATGGACCGGATTTAACTATATTTTAATTATATTTATATATGTAATTGAATATAAGTAATTAAATATGATTTATACATATATTTTATAAGCATGGGCATATTTGTCTTTTACACCAACTAGTGGTACTTTAGAGGAAAGGCATCAAGCGAACCATCCAGTAACAGAACAATTCACCCCAAGGGCACTTCAGACATTTCACATGAATCCTAACCCGTGCTACCACAACAACAATAACTTATTCCCAAAGAAACAATCAAACCCTCATTCTCTCTCTTATCTCCTTCACCACTTTATATCTATACTATCTTAATATTCATTTGAGAAGGGCAACTATGTAATTTCACATAAATCTCTTAATTTTAAAAGATGTACATCTCTTAAAGCATAACTTACAACTCATCTATACTATCTGAGTTGCTTTCTTTCGGAGAAAAGAGGAGACGACCACGCTGTTCTTATCTTTATCTCATCTCAGAACCGCAGAACCACCAAGACAAAAGTCGATCTGAACATGGCTGAGGATGGTTGAGGTCTGCGACAAAAGAAGAAGGTCTGCGGCCTTCTTTTCTTCTGCAGATCTGAACATGGCTGAGGATTTCTACTTCTCCATCGATTTTCAAATGGGCGGGCATTGGTGCTACTCAAATGGGCTGGCATTTTCAAATGGGCACACATCTCGATCGATTTATACACTTCAAAACGTGAAGAATTACTCTATACAACTTCACGAAGGTGATAGCTCAAGAGCATCAAGTAATCTTGTATGTGGTTCATGCTCAAGAGCATCATCTTAGATTCTGAGGTTCTTTTTCTTACTTTTTGTTTGATTTCGGTTTTTAGGGTTTTAGGGTTTTTAGTGTTTCAAATTTGCAGAAATTTTGTTCTTTTTAGCTTAGGTTATGTGTTTTGATGAAGAATTTTTGTGGTTTGAGATGAGCTGATTCTGCACACCCGTTGATTGGTTTTGGTTTGTGTATTTTTGTTTGATTTGCAGTATTTTTTAGGGTTTGAAATAGCTTTTTGTAGTTCAGTTTTCAGATTTGCAGAAGTTATTGCATCTTTGTAGTGTGTAGGTGATTAGTAGAATGTTCATACCAACGAAAGATAATGAAACATAAGGAATGCCCATTATAAATACTGCAAATAAGTTTAGGGTTGATTGATTGGGTTTGGTTTGTGTATTTTTAATTCTGTCCCTCTGCTTTGTTTTTGGCAGGATTACAACTTCAATGAATTGACAAAGAAGGAAGGCCTGTTTACATTGAAATATTAGGACAAGTAGACCCAAAGAAGCTTTTGAGAGTAACAACTATTAAACGCTATGTGAAATACTATATGCAACAATATGAGAGAACTTTATCTATTTGGTTTCCAGCCTGCTCAATTACAACAGGAAGACATGTTGATTCAAATACAACAATTATAGATGTTCAAGGCGTGGTATGATATGAATTATCTAAGTAATGGAAGCTTAATTTTTTTCAGCTAAAACTGTTTTTATAACTCTGTGATATGTTTATATCTTTAGGGTTTATGGAACTTAACAAAACCAGTGATTGAACTCATTAAGAGGCTGCAACAAATCAACACCAACTATCCTATTGTATATTGTTTACATAAGTTAATTTTTATCGTTTTTTGAACATAAAGTATGTTGTTTAAATACTCAAATTTGGTATATGAATTCTGCCGACACTTTGCTAGATGTACATTATAAATGCTTGTCAGGGGTTCAAGATGCTCTGGAACATGATCCAGTCGTTTCTTGAACCCAAAGCAAAATCCAAGATTATTGTAAGTTTACGATTAGTGTTTGTATAAATATCAAGCTGATGTCACCATGATTTTCTCTTATGATATTTTACATCCTCAGGTCCTGGGAACCAAATATAAAAGCACAATGCTTGAAGTAATTGATGCCAGGTAAACCCTTGTAAGATAATTATGATTGGGTGGTTATTAAGTTCTGTATTAAACATGATCTTGATAAGTTGTTTTAATGTGTCAGCGAATTGCCAGAATTTCTATGTGGTTGTTGCAATTGTGCCGGAGAAGGAGGTTGTATGCGATCAGATAAAGGACCTTGGAAAGACCCTGATGTAATAAAGGTAAACAGAACAAATATTCATTCTTAAACGGAAATTCGTAACCTTTATTATGTCTGCAAAACTCATATGATCTTGAATTCAGGTCATTTCAAGTGGCAAAACAAAAGGTTGCAATTCAAGACTGGAGCCAACTAGGGAAGGAGTAATACATGATACTGGACGGTGTTCCTTATCGGTACCACCCTTGGCCTTATGTTACATCAGTTTATGTTCTTTTGTAGCTAAAACCGAGTCATAAAAAGAAATGTTGAAAAGCCGAAACAAATAAGACCACTTTCAGAACTGAGAAATGCAGTTTATATATAGTTTTACAGATGTTTATTCTCTACAGGAAGATGCATTTGTACACAGAAATCATTCATCCAAATCAACCGGGTAGATGGCCAGCTCGGATTAGGTGTGTAGCCCGGAACAAAGATCTTTACTTGGGCACATTCAGTAAGTTTAATTGAAACATTCAGTAAGATCTTTACTGATCAAAGCTGCTGTTGTTAGATTTTTATTAAAGAGGCAATGCATGTTTTCATGTCATTTATGTCTTGTTGCAGTTACAGTTTTTTGGTACAACTCACAAAAGCAATCTTAAGTTGGACCCAACTAACACATTTCCTTTGTTTTCCTTATTCATTTTAAATTTCTAAATAATATTCAACAAATTTTATAAAATCAATAACAGGCACCCAAGAACAAGCTGCTGAGGCTTATGATGTTTAGGTGCATTCTTACTATAACAAGCATGAATACTTTTCTGAGAAACTTGTTTAAGTTCTTTTAGCAACTCTCCTTATACTTTATTATCTACAATGAAAGTAACACACAATGGCTTATTTGGTTACCAATGGGTACGGCTACTGCAGCCATGTACTCGAATATTAAAGATTATGCATGTCTTTACCAGATTAATGTCCATTGATCATTGCAAATTTCAAACATTGCATTTAAATGTTATCAATTTAATTAAAATCACAAGCTTCCATTTGATGTTGATTGCTCATTTGCTTTATGAGTGCAATTCTTTAGGTTTTCTTTCACCTTCTTCATGGTTTAATGAAAAGATGAAGGTGATTATAATAACTCTGCATTCTATATTAGTAAACTATATGTTTGAGGTGGCAAAATAGGCTGTTTTGATGGGATGGTTGAGGGATCTTGAATTCTTGATGTTCTTAATAACCAACTGGATGTATGTTTTATGTTTTATAAAAAAGATTCATTTTTTCTTTTTGGGATTTGCCATAATTATAATCTTTTTCTGCTGGTGATCAGAAAAAAGACAAGAGAGATGCTAAAGATGAAGCATAGCTAAAAAACAAGAAGAAACGACTACTAAAGCTCTGGGGGATGCTAAAGATGAATTTGTTGCAATGTGATTAATGGTCAGAAATATTTTTATTGATCCTTAGTCAACTCGAGTTGATAACAATTCAAACATGAGGTCAGCTTCTTGTGAATTTTAATGAATCTTCTCAACCCTTGCTTGAATCAGGAATCACTATTCTTAATTGTGAATTGATTGGAATTGTAGACTTAGTTTAACTCTTTCTGTGGTATTTTATATTGTATTGATTAGCATCAAACACAAAAGGTGAAAAGATAAGCCAAAAAATAATATAAAGTATAAACCAGTATATATATACTTGCCTCAATTACAATGGTGCTGATCTTGGTGTCTTGCCCTGTAGCAATTTGTTAGAACTTAAGCAGGCACCCATAAATAGAAAGTTGTATGTATGTTGCATTGTTGTCAATAACATGTAGTGGTGCAAAGACTCTAAACATATGATAATAAAGTTATGAATTATGAACTATAACATGAGTTTTGTTGGATTTTTGCAGGTTTGCAGTGGAAGAGGCACAATCAGGACCTGAATTTGCAGTTTTCTAAAATGCACTGGATATGTAGGATCTATTTTCTTATATTGGATATTGTATGTATTGATTTCTCATGTTGGTTTTCTGCAATACCATGGTCTTCAGCTGTCATATTTCCAGTGGTTCAGAAACAGCACCAGCTTCTTGTAACATTACTTCTGTGCAATGCAGCTGCCATGGAGGTAATATATTTAAAATTGTTATTACTTCAAAGTTATATTTATAGAGGTGCAGATCATGAAGTTGCCAATAAGATCATTATCCTTTTCAAGTCTGTTTTTTTATTTTTATTTTATCTATTGGGTGGTTTCCCACAAGCTCATCGTTACATCACAGTTTTAATTATATCATTTTACTGAAGTCTACATGCCAAAGTTTTAAACAAGTAATAAATTTGATTCATTAATCATTATATATTTTTCTTAGAACAAGAAGTAACTAAGCAGTGCTTGGTTAGTCATGACACATTTAAATAATAAGTACATAGATGTAGCACAGTATGAGCCTAGAATTTATCTCTTAAATTTCTTATTAATCAGTAATCTATTATTATATTTCTCACCATATATATCTATATTTCTAACAATTATTGTTGTTCATAATCTATGTTGTTGTAATCTCCAGGCCCTACCAATATACTTGGACTAGATTTTCGATCAAGCTTGTTGCAATCGTGCTTTCTGTCACTTTTGTTCTGTTTTTGGAGAGGTAGCTTGGAAAAATCACATTTATTTCCCATTGCAGCTTCATATATATGTATTGTTCATCAAACCAATGTTTTTGCATCACAGGTGATTCCACAAGCAGCATGTACCAGATATGGACTGCGTGATTGGAATGTAAATTGTTGCCGCCGCCACATCGCGGATTTCGGAATGTAAATTGTTGCCGCCGCCGCATCGCGCGGGTTTCTTACTAGTAACTCCACCATTAATAACTTCACCTTCAACAAAAACAGCAAAAACAACGACAACAATTTTCATATCATTCAACCTTTCAATCTGCAGATCAGTCAGCTATACAAGATGGGATCCGATGCCAACAAGATGAACGACGCCACCAGCTTCCAGCCGTCGGAGCCGGCTCCCTGCGCCACCGGCTGCGGCTTCTTCGGCACCGCCGCCACCAACGGCTTCTGCTCCAAGTGCTACCGTGACGTACAGATCAAACAGGAGCAAGCGGCTTCGGCCCGGTTCGGAACCGGCCCGGTTCGCCGGTCCAACCGCCGGTTCGGTTTCAACCGGCCGGTTCAAAGCAACCAAAACGAACCACGGTCGGACCGGCCGGTCCGATCCGAGCCTGACAACAATGCTCCTTAGGTATCAGACAAAAAATCCTCAATTTTAGTGTGTACAAATAAAATTTAAAACTAGTAGTGAATGTATGTTGATAATTCTTTAGAGGTTTCTTATCAATTGTTTGTGCTTTTTATAGTCTTTGATCTTTTTAATCATATGTTCCTTTTTTGTCTCTTCGTCTTTGTTGTAGTTTCTATGTTATATTGTAATCAGCTCGGATCCGTATTAGTGTATTTCTCATACCTTTTTAATTTTGAAGAAATCCTTTATCTAGTATGCCCCTATTAATCTCCTTAACTCCTGGATCAAATACTCATTTGTCTAGATTCTCAATACATTCATCTGAAATTTTTTTCAGTCTTGTCTCCATAGTCTAGTGCAAGTGTGCTACTTATGTATCGTCCTACAATTACTAGCACTATGTTCATCATAACACAATTTTCAATGTAGCCCCTATGATGCGTGACTCGCACCAATGATGTATTCCATATAAACCTATGGTTTTGTTTTATAATACTATTTTTCTAGTAAATAAACCAGCTTATCCTTTCGTATTATTATTACCAGAGATCGACACTACCTAACATTGTAGCACAATTTGATATCTAACACACTATCATCACAATCACTTCGCAACTTGCATGCATAGCTTCCACATTGTCATCGCCGGAGTCTTGATTCTCCGGCGAGAGCTCGCGGCGGCACACCGGACACGAATTGCGTAAATTTAACCACGGGAGAATGCAATCGGAGTGGTAGAAATGCTCACACGGTGATTTTGGGTTGAACTAACATTTGGGTACCTTTATGATTGAATGGTTGGTATGTATACCCCCCTATGGTTTTGAAAGATGATAGTTTGCTTTAAATTATTGTATTCGTTTTGTTATTGTACTTGGTCTTCACGGATGCTGATTTTAATAAGAGTTAATTCTCATTTCTGTTTATGACTTTCAGTATGTTTTGTAACTAACATCTAAAAAAAGTGTTTTTTTTTCATCTTTTGGGTTTCTAACTTTTTAAAAAATTATTATTTTTATTTATTTTTGTTAATTTAGTTAATTGTATTTGTTAAAATTAGGAGCATACAAGTTATTATATAAATAAAAACTTAAATTAAATGATGTGTATAACAATTTAAAAATGCTTATAACTTAACAAACACAAATAACTACGTTAATGAAAATAACATTAAATTTTTACAATTACTCCTAATCTATTTTACTAATTGTTATTTACAAGCTTTGCTTTCAATCTTCTTTTAAAAAGAAAAGCTAAACACCTTGCCATTATAATTATCCTTTTAAAAAATTTATAACTAAAATAGAAACAACTTATTAATGATGAACCTTGTCACCTTGGGTATGTAGTTGTTAAGATATTGCATCAATAGACACACTTTACTGTTACTACTTGTTTATATTCTTCATGTTATTTTTATTATTCTATTTGTGCACACCGTCACTAAAATTAGAACGATATTGAATAATCATTTTTTAAATAAACCAGACTTACCTTTATAAATTATGATAAAAGGATCTACAAATGAAAGTTGCTATTCGTTCAAATATCAAAACCAATTTTATTATCTATTAAACCACGTAATTATATGATGATAATAATACCCTTTACTTATTTGAAAGAAGACGTACTTTTAACATAAAGTATATTGATACCTCACCAGATGAACTTTTTTTTCATTTAAAAAATATTAAAAGAATTTCAGTTGATTGTTGTATTTTTTAATATGAATTAAATAAAATGAAATCAAATACATACTTATTTAACCTCTAAAGCGTTTTTTTTTTTATAATTATGACCTTAACAAGGAAAAAGCAATAACTATATTTCTTCAACAATAACCTTTAGGTCTAACAATATTGAAATGGTTTGAAGTCAAAGAGGTTGTGAGTTTGAATGTTTAAACTAATAATGTACCGTAGGTGTTTAAGTCTTTGTTATTATAAAAATAGAAATTGATACTATTAATGAGAATACATCTATTGATGATAAAATTTTGCATTTGGGCATGTTTGATAGTTTGAGCTCGTATGACTTCTATATTTTATCAGGAACGGACTCGTTTGCATGAGATCGATTAGGAAAAACTTAGAAGGATAGTAACTATGAGGTGGTAAAGGTGTACTATTTAAACTACATGGGCACAGAATGAAAAACTCAAAACGGAACATCTATGTATGTGAGTAGTGGGGTGATTTATAATCGAAACAAGTTCAAATACAAAATATATTTTTGCTATAAAGTGTGAGAAAACACAATAAGTTAAAAATTTTTAAAAAAAAATTATATCTCACAATTTAAATCGAATTTCAAAAAAGTAATTCCGAACTTTTGTTCCCGAGCCGTCCTCACTAAGAAAAAAAATATATGAAAAATAAAAAAATAAAAAAAAATTAACGTTTTTTATTGTGTCATTTATGAAAGATACAATGATGTCATTGTGTCATTATGAAAGACACAATGACGTCATTGTGTCATTATGAAAGACACAATGACGTCATTGTGTCATTATGAAAGACACAATGACGTCATTGTGTCATTATGAAAGACACAATGACGTCATTGTGTTATAAAAAAACACAATGAAATTTTTTTTATTCTTTTTTTTTCTTAAAGATGACGACGAGATGAACAGAGACTCCAAAGTAATTTTTTGAAATTCAATTTACATTGTGAGATATAATTTTTCTATGACTTTTTATATACTCATTATGTTTTCTTACACTTTTGTAGCAAAAAATATACACTTTGTAAAATGACCCCACTCTCTATAATTTTATATTAAATATTAATGTGAGTGGGAGCGGAGTTGGTTTATGACTTTGAGGCGACACTCTTTGCATTCATGTCCATGCGAAGAACATCTTCGTGTCATCTTAAGTGTTGCAAGAAACAAACCTTATTTTCAAAATGTAGTTTTTATAGTTATATCTTATTTATCCATTTGTGTTTGTCATTTCTTATAACATGGCTAACAAACCAATCTTAAAATACTGGCATCAACGCCTCCTCTAAGTTTTATCGTCGACTAAACTTAACACACAGACCAAAGGGCTCAAAACTGGGGTGACCGATCGACCAACCTTTAAACATAGGCGCCCGTGACTTCAATTACAGGATAGAAGCGCTGGCATTGGAAACCATATGGGCACTTACATCCATGTTTCGACACGTTGTTGAAAGTCATTGTATAAGATGATGATTTTAGAAGTAGTTCGGTAGGTGTAAAGTAGAGAGTGTATGTGTTCTCTGGTAAAATTTTTTTTTACGTCATTTGGAGTAGCTATCCGAAATACTTTTCAATTAATTATTAAAAAATAAATTATCCAATATACATTAAACCTATATAAACCCACAAAAGATATTAATACACATACATTATTCAATCTTTCTATGTAAACGAAAATTACAAAAAAATGTTCATAACAATAAGCAAAGGAATGAAAAAACTTATTACATGTATAAAACATACAATTATTAATATATTAATAACCATTAACTAGTTAAAATCGAACGGTTTAAATGTACCCACAACCTTCCTCACGGTTTTCCCCATCTTCTGAACCCGGTCCATCACCGTGGTGTAAGACACTGTTCCATCATTTCCTGCTAACACTCTATACTTATCTTTTCTTGTGAAATTTGTGCACTCAAACCCTAGTGTTGCTGCCAAGATCCTTTGAACATAATTCGCGACGTCGTGTGGGCTTTTACCCGACGAGCATGTAGCCTCGGCTGGCAACTGGTTCAAGAACGTGACCTCATAAACCGGTCTAGGGTTCATGAAGAAGAATATCGGGTCTAGCCCTTTCCAGCCCCTTGCCGTGGTTGCGTGAAAGAACCCGACTCGGTAGTTCATTGCCACAGGCACGATGCGGTCTGTTAGTTCGGCGAAGAGTGCACTGAACCGGAGCAAGAAGGGTTCTCTACATGTAGTACCTGTTAATTTTACAAATACTATAGATTACTAATAATCTTTAGATAATTTAAAGTAAAGTTGTAATTAAGAAGATTATAAAAGGGTAGTTACGAAAATGTTGGTAAAGTACATGGTATGACAAATTGGAGTAATATTTTGTTACAAGCTAGCAACCATTCATTATCATCTACAAATTCGAAAAATGTGTTATGATTAACATTGTAAAAAATAAAAACGTGTTGCATAAATAGTATTATAGAAAATAGAAATTACTTTGCGTATATTAAATGAAATTACGTTATTTTTTTAAATAATATTGATAGTATAGTCTATGCAATACATGACATAGAGAATAAGAGTTACATACTATATATATACATAGCTCAAAGTTGTAACAGTACCTTCAGGGCAAACCACCAAATCACCTTTCGATAGTTCCTTCTTAATCTTCTCAGCGTCCACATGGCGGATCCGGGTCAACCGGACGGTCGGGATCGGAGATAAGATCTCAGACAATCTCGATACGGAGTAGGTGACCGCGGGAATACTTCGTTGTAGAACAGTGGACAACACCACAGGGTCCATCAAGGTCCGGTGGGTGCACACAAAGAGGACGCCCCCGTTGGACCCCGAGGCAGGCGGTGGCGGGACCCTTTCACTATAACCTTGGACCCGAATATGCAGGCCACATAAGGAATAGCCCACATTGGCAACATAGCGCCAATGGTTATGCGGATGATCGCGAGAATGATGCCGATGGGGATCCATATGAGGATGAGAAGCGCGGTGGAAGGTGTCGGTCGCTTCACTAGTCGTCCGTCGTGAAAGATCACCGGCACCGGACGGGTTTTCTGGTGTGGCATGTGGTTCTTGTGGTATGGTGCGTTTAGTTGTTCCTGCAACGAGATGAAATATCATAAGTTGTATGTTAGTTTTGTAACAATTTTGCATGCACATGCATGATAAGTTTAGACTATAAATGTTACTTCACATGATTATCATAAGTTTTAGTACTTTTAATATTTAAAATTAAGTTTAGACCCTGAATTAATGTTACTTCACATGATTATCATAAGTTTTAGTACTTTTAATACTTAAAGTTGTCCGAATTTTGTGTTAGTTTTATCTCAAAAATTAACTCGCACACATTTTAATATAAATTTAAAATCTATATTTTTATCCATCTCACATAAGTTGAATCATATCACTAAAAATTTTAGAAGATAACACTTTTACTATACATCTTAGCTAGTACTACTAGACCTTATATCATTTTTATGTCTTTTATTCAAATTCATAATACATATTTTCACCGACGAATTATCCACATGGTATCTAATTTTTAATTTTCTAAATTTTAGGGTTTGATAGGATTCTTTGTTGATCCATTAATATATTACAGTCGGTGATAGTCAATAATTCAAAGTGATCGGTAACATTGTTTACCTTGCATAGAGACAGGAACGGAGAATCAGAATGACATCTAGCGAGCCCTAGGGTCGGTTGTTGACCCTTAAACATGGCTGGAACACGATCACAAGCCGATGAACCCAACTCGCCATCACGAACCAAGCCAGTGGCTAGCCCAAACCGGCTAACCACAAGCTCGGTCCCAACAACTTCATCAGCCAGCAAATGCTCTTTCACAAACCGCTCAACCATAACCCTAGGCATTTTGGTCACAACCACCCTTTTATCCCCCAAGTTAAACACCTTCCAAGCTTCCAAATCAATATCATCAAAGTAAAACTTGGGCAACACTGCCCTCGCCACCGATTCGATCTCCGACATGGGAACTCCAACAGTGGCAAGAAAGATGGCCAATTTGAGGCTTATGTCGGGTTTCCCACACGCGTCGAGTAGCTTGACAATCGGCCAGAATAATAATAACAACGCGAATCGGATTATGCCCGAGGCTTCAAATGCTACTAGCATGAAGTAGGAGAAAGGATCTTCGTTCTTTAAAAGAGTTCCTTCTAGCTCTGAAACCACTGACTCCATAATGGTGATTCTTTGTGTTTAACTTTTGAGTTAATATTTGATTGAGATTAGTGTTTGAATGAAGATGAATTAAAGCTAGATGACAATGAAAAGATTGATTAAAAGTTTGAGTGTTGGATTTGTGAATGGAGGTTGAAGGTAGATTGACTATATGTAATGCAAGAATGAGGTCGTTTATCGGTTTATACCTACTTTATATGAGGGAAAATGGTAGCAATTTATATTTGAATTTTCGTCTCTTAATATTTTATTTTGTGTAATGTTTGAAATATCTTGGTATACTTAATAAAGTATAAACTAACTTGTTTGGATGATGGGTTACTTAACCCCAACAACTTCATTTAGGTTGATCAAAATTCATACTCATTTGTATGACGTTTTAAAAAGCCATTTTGATACAATTTTATTAGATTATAATTATGAGTTAAAATTAAAAACCATGATGGTCGGACGGTGTTCTAAAAAATTTAAAACAAGGGTCGGATGAAATTCTAAACTTATATAATATCATATTTCCCTTAAATATACGTTTAAAAGCATTGTACATTACATTAGAAAAACATTTTATTTTATAAAATATATATGTGATAAAATAGAATTTTAAATATAATAAATGAAATTCTGACTTTTTATGTACTGAAAAAATGTTTTGCATACGCGAAAATGTAGGTTACTTACCAATAAAGAATATAAAAGCCACATAGCTTTGTATATATAATATTTAAAATTTAATATTAAAAATTGAATATATTTTGAGGTGACCTCCACGTTTGTACATGACATTTTCTTTTCCACAAATTTTTGGTCTTGTACGTGTGGCGAGGGGTGTGGCAAGCTAGGTACACCATACTTGTCATTTTTGCTATACTTTATGCAAATAACTACATTTAAAATTAAAATATTCAAATACACTACAAGAATTTCACCCTATCGCGACTAGACCTATGGCGACGACACGGTTTCGTCGCTATAGGTCACCCTATCGCGACGACATGTCGTCGCCATAGGGGTGATTTGATTTTTGGCTACTGCATAGCTATAGCGACGCCCTTTTGTCGCCTTAGGGTGCAATCTATCGCGACGACACAAAAGTCGTCACCATATTTAGTCGCTACAGGTAATTTTATTTTAATTTTGATTTATTTTAAATAACACAAAATGTTTTTTACCTATCGCAACGACATGTCGTCGCAATAGATAAAAAATAATTTTTTTCTTTTTCTCCCTCTAAATAAATTGGAGGCAAATAAGCCCGCGTTTTATGAAATATCTATGGCGACGACATGTCGTCGCGATAGGTAAAAACCAATTCTTTTCTTTTTTTTCCCTCTAAATAAATTGAAGGGAAATAAGCCCGCCTTTTATGAAACATCTATAGCGATGACATGTCGTCCCCATAAGGTGTTTAATTTTTTTAAGAATTAAATATTAATACAAATAATAATTATAATTATTAATATTAGTATTAATAATAATTTATGTACATATCATTGCTATTATTATAAGTTTTATTATAATTATAAGTCATAATAATAATATTAACAAATCTTATATTTATTAATTATAATTATAGATAACTTATATCAGTTAGAATCAATGAATTTCATTGATTCTGCTTAATTATAGATAATTTATGTACATATCATAGGTACTTTGTACGAATATTAGTTTATTAACTGTAGTTTAAGTTTGTTTCTGCTTAATTATCATCAATGAATTTCAAACAATACGAAATATGTTTGGTTATGTTGATAACTGTAACATCCCACATCGGTTGGGAAGGGGAACGAAAGTCTCTTTATAAGGGGCTGGATACCTTCCTCATTGGACGCGTTTTAAAATCGTGATGGGGCTATTCTCCCCAAGTAGCGGACAATATCCGATGCGGTTTCCTGCTTGTTACAGTTGGTATCAGAGCCAGGGCCGAGCCGTTGTGCCAGCGAGGACGCTGGTCTCCCAAGTGGGGGAGGATGTAACATCCCACATCGGTTGGGAAGGGGAACGAAAGTCTCTTTATAAGGGGCTGGATACCTTCCTCATTGGACGCGTTTTAAAACCGTGATGGGGCTATTCTCCCCAAGTAGCGGACAATATCCGATGCGGTTTCCTGCTTGTTACAATAACATCAATTATATTCATCATATGTTATTTATGATCCAATTATTATCATTTGTATTCAATTATACACTATGATATCATCAATCAAATTCAAAAAAGATCAAATATATTCGGTGATGATGATTAGGTTCGACCAAATACATTAAAGATTAGCTATGATTGAATTATGATGATCAGTGTTAAAATTACGGAAATGATGCTTATTAACGGTAAGTTATTTTTATTTATGCTTAACTATCATCAACGAGTGTTAAACAAGTCCAAATATTTTAGGTTATCATGATTATCGCCGATTACATATGTCAAAGGTTAGCTATGATCCAATTATGATCATTGGTGTTAAATTAAATAGAATGTTGGTAATGAGATTGGAAATTATGCTTGTTAATGGTAAATTAAGTTTATTTATACTTAAATATCATCAATCAGTGTAAAAAATGTCAGAGATGTTTGGTTTTGATGATTAGGGACGATCAAATACATTAAAGGTTAGTTGTGATTGAATTAAAATGAAATTATCCTTAGTAATGGTAACTTAAGTTTGTTTATGATTAGATATCATCAATGAGTATGAAAAAAAATCAAATATGTTCGATTATGATAACTAGGGTCGATTTCATACATCAAGTGCTAGCTATGATCCAATTATGATCATCGGTGTTGAATTACACATATTGATAATAATTTATAGAAAATTAGGCATACTCCTAGTAAATTAAGTTTGTTTATTCTTAATTATCATCAAAGAGTGTCAAAAAACCTCAAACATGATCGGTTATGGTAATTAAGGTTAATTATATGTGACAAAGATTAGGTAAGACAAATAAGTATTATTATACATATGGTAATATGTTTATAATAGCAGTAATAATAATCATAATCATAACTATAATAACAGTAATTATCATAAAAATAAAAATAATAATAGTAATATTAATAACAATAATAACAATAATAATAATAATAATAATAATAAAATAGTAACCATCATAATAATAATTATAATAAAATACTAATAATAATAATATAAAACTATCTTTAATAACTACATTACTATAAATAATAAAAAAATATAAAATATCACAAAACACCCTATGACAACGACATGGTGTTCCATGTCGTCGCCATAGATATTTCATATGCCGCGTGATTATCCCGCCAATAATTTGGAAAAAATTAAAAAAAATAAAAAACATATGGCGACGACATGTCGTCGCCATAGGGTGCAGTATCTATTAAACCCGGGATACAACATTATCACTTTCACTTTCCCAAACCCAAATCCCACACACCACAAGCCTTCATCTCCGACGAAAATAACCAAAATCCGTCCACCACCATCATTTCTAGCCACCACCACCGTCTCTAGCCGCTACCACCACCACCTCCATCACCCCCATTACACCTCCCATCACACCCTACCAAGAATGAATCATCTTTAGATTGCACCACCACCATTTTCCTACCACCATGACTACCGCTCCTACCACCACCTCCGTTCATGTCTCTCTAGGTTTTTATATCATTATCTCACCACCATCGTCACCGACAACATCTCGTTATTATCATTTTTATTAAGGTTTTAAGGTGTGTATATTGTCTATTTCATTAGTTATTTAAATATTTTGATTTGGTTCTTGTTTAGTAGAATGAAATGATAATATGTTGATCTATTTGATTTTTGGTTTGATTTTGTTCTTTTTTAATTTGGTTAATGATATGCTTTAAGTTAAAATAGTTATGTTTTGTAACTTGTTTTAGGATTAATGGTAACTAATTTAAAATTGTTATTTTTTATAGACTTAATGATGATGAAGATGATCATGATGACGAAGATGATCAAGATGAAGAAGATGACCAAGATGATGTAAATTAGATGTTCTGTGTTTTGTAAAAAAATGTGTACTAACTTGAATTGTAAAATGATTATGTTTTAGGTATTAGTAATATTAGCTTTCATTTAGTTCATAATATGTTCACGAAACCTAAAATATTAGGAAAACCTAGAAAATATAAAGACAATTTATAAATTAAATATTACAAAAACCTGAAAAATATAAAAAACAATTAAAAATTTCTAGGTTTTTAATTTTTTTTTTATTTTTATTTTTATTAAAATAAAAAAAATTAGTCGGACCTATGGCGACGACATGCCGTCGCCATAGCCTGAAAAATAAAATTATTTTTAATTTAAAATACAATATGAAAATTTTGTGCCGACAACTTTGTGGCGACAATATGTCGTCGGGATAGAGCTCTATGGCGACAAGGGTTTTGGCGACGACTCAAAAATAAGCTATAGCGACAAGGCTGTGACGACTAGGTCTATGGCGACGACGACGACGACAAACTGAACCTATGGCGACGACCTATGGCGACGACAACGAGAACTTGTATGTCAAAAATACAACTGGAGTTTCATTAACTTTTTCTTAACAGCAAATGTTAATGTTACTTTAATTATAATTAACTGTAATTAATTTACTCAAATATGTCTTATACGAGGCTTCAGGCTTGAAATATTAACCTCGAAGTTGTATTAAGGGCTACGTCACTTTAACTTTAATAGAGCCACTAGATCCAATCCAACCTAGTTGTATTACTTTTGGTTTTTCACATATGATGGTTAAATATGAATTAACATTATGAGAAAGTATTTTATAAGACGATTGATAATTTATATCTGATACTAGACTTTTTCTTGTCACTTTAGCATTTATAATACCTTAAAATCTATTTATATCTATAATCTATATCTATAACATATAATAAAAAATATTTTTTAAACAAATATCATCATTTTAGCATATCAAAAAAATTATTTTCTCATATCCCTCTCATAATAAATAAAAAACATTATAACAACAATCAATTTGACTTTTCTTTCTACTAAAATATGTTAAAACAAACATATCTATATTTGTATTTCTTGTCTCTCTCATATTTAATGATAATTATTTTAAATAAGTAAACTAAACTATCAAACATCTAAAATATAGTTATTCTTACTTTAATAATTTATTAATATATACTAAATTATATGTATTCAAGTATATTTTACCTTTAAATATAGAGTAAAAATTTTTAATTTCATTATTTGTTATAATTTTAGATATTCATTATATTTTATTTCACCAATAGCTAATAAAATTTAGAAAATAAGTTATTAATAAAGCTAATGATGTTAGCATGTTTTATTTATTCCACTAATGTATTAGATGGACTCTAACATAGTCAGAGATATATTTTCCTAAGAAATATCAGGTTCACATCATGAAAAAGTAATGTATGTAAAGCGGCTTATTTCTTAATTTTCTTCACTTTAATGACATTAAAGTGTTACACTTTTTCAATGTGTATACCTAATTGCATTATTTATAACTTAAGATAGCATATTTTGTTATAATAAAATAATAAAATACCGTATGGTATAACATTTTTGACCTGGAAACTTGTAATTATGTTGAAAGCAGGTAGGAAATTGTTAACTTTTGCAAATGTAGGTGAGAAAAAAAATACCTGACATATGTTGCATATACGCATAACTGTTATACATGCTAACGATCTTGGATTTAATATACATCAGCATCAGTTGGATGGTGTATCTGAACTGTTTGGCAACACAATAGAATGCATAAAAAGTATATTAATGAAAATATCAATTCGTTGGTGCAATTTGTCTAGTTTAATGGTAAATATCTAAACGTAAAGTGAAAAAACTAGAACTTATTGGGTAAGGTGTAATCATAAGTTCTCTTCACTAGCTCCAACTAGGACGTCCAACTCATATAATTTAATACTCAAAACCTTGTATAAAACATGATCTGAAATTCTAAACGTAAGACAAGTGTATACTATGAGTGTACACCATGTTGGGGTTAAAATCTAATTGGACATTTAACAAATTTAACATGATGTCCCATGAACGTAAGTCACATATCTTCAATTTCCATCTGTCGGTCACAATACAAACATTTTCTCTCTCCCTCCATCTATAGCATGTCTTTGTTCTCCTAATCGTCACATTTAACCATCAACACACCATGGGCGTCCATTTAAGATGCACTAACAAAATGATAATATAATATTACGGGTAATAAAAATTTTAAACATTGATAAAAATATGTAATTAAATATTATTGCTAATTTTATATTCTTAAATTATCAACGCGAATATCTAAAAATCAACTTGTAAATAAACATCAAAATATATATTGGATACTGAAATGTCGGCCAATTTGTCAATGTACGGTATAATCATTAAGCGACTACCCAAATAAGGTTAGGCACCTGATTACCTATTATCTATTTTGTTTGTTTGTAATAAGGATCATGATATAAACTTATGAGGTGAAATATTACTAACTAAGACCCATCACCCAAAATCGATCTCAAACCTTCAATCACAAACAAAAATATTATGTATTGTATTTTAAGATTATATAATCCGTTAATGTATTTGATTTTGATGATAGTGAATGATGGGTCTACCCCAGATCAAACCAAGGCTAGACCCCAATCCGATAGGCATAAGTAAACTTCAACCAACTCTCATCGATCTAAAGTTAAATAAAATATTAGGCCCGGGAGGGCAAGTCCGGGATCATGAATAAAGGGCGAGATCTAGGATTATGAGCACGGCAAGAAGAAGGAAATACTACAAAGAAAAGAGTTGAGCTTTAACTGTCATAGTTGGGCCACATTAAACGTTTAAACAAAACATGACTGTTGAAGTAAAAACAAAAGAATAAGGGCTGGGCGCAATGAACATAGACAACCAAAATGCACGGAGATCATTAAGAGAATCATAAGACTACATATGCAAAAAAGTTGACGCTATAAAAAGACAACATTAACACCATTAAGTACAAAGATTCCTCAAGACAAGGAATTGTTGAAGACAACATTAACACCATCAAGTACAAAGATTTCTTAAGAGAAACATAAGACGATAGAAGCAAATAACTTTAACGTAATCTAAACCGAACAAACCAAGCCCGCAACACTACATAACATACTATAGTATGTTTTTAATAATTGTTATAAAATTAACATATTGACAATCACGGTTAATATATTATTATGTTCATGTTTGAAATAAATGTTATAAGATTAAGATACCGGTTATGATATCATTGCATTTCTTTTCAGAAACAAAAAGCTTTAAGTTGGGGAATTTGATAAACAGTTGAATTGTAGTCATTAACATAACTAATAATATATTTTTAAGACTCGTTATATGCATAACAGACTTATATATAAAGTTTAGAATATTTTAAGAGACACATGTTAAACTGATATATTTCACTAATCTTAAGATTTATTATTTGAAATATACACTTGAAATACATAAAGCAAAAAGTAAAAATATATGTATGTAATAAACATAAACCAATGTTATCTAACTTTGAGTAATTGAATGTAGATGAATTAAAATGGAAGATTCCAATGCAAATTCTACACACGTGGGAAATCTACAATCAACTAAGCAAGTGGACCAACTTTAACTAACATATGCACTCTTAATCTTGGGCTTACAGAAATAATCATGCAATCCAATTAATAATTGTTAGCTCAGTAAGTTTAATGAATATGTAAATCAAGTGGGCTGCAATTAATGAAGATGGGCTGGGTGAATAAGTTGGTTGGCAGAAGGTTTACTGGGGAGTGATCTTGGGATTTCATGTAAAGTTGCTTTCATGTGGCATGAAGGTCCCATGTTCGAATCGTAAAAATAACATCTTCTAAAAATGCAAAGTAAGGCTACGTATGCATGATCCAAGTTGGTTGGACACACACTTGAACCCTGTGTTGGACCCTGTACATGCGAGAACTTTGTTGCACAGGGTTCTTGGAAGTGGTAGCCAGAAACCTTCCTAAAACGACGTTTTTTTCTCTAGTAGGGCGTGGAAGTGGTGGTAACCACCGCATGCCACTAAAACTCTCAGGCCCTAAAAGTTACTAAATGAGCATATTCCTTTGATTATATCATGTCTAATAACACAAGAAATTACCATATACATAGATACATGATGGGTTAGGCACGCCTATGTTATCAAACAATTCTAGAGTGGGTGTTAACGGGCAAAGTTGTTTGTGAATTACTGAATTACCTAAGACTCTAAGAGGGCTCGTAATAAGTGTTTGCGCCTTGACTGCTCTTGAGATTTCATAATAGAGTTGGTAACATTAACGAAGTGTAAGTATAAATATTATGAAGATGATATTTACAATTTAGGTAATCTACATGGTGTCCATTGGAGACTCGGATTCAAATATCCATGAACTTGATGTTTGCTAACTGGCTTTTCATAATTCATAAAAAAAACACCAGTATTGTACATCTTTATATACACATCACTACACTACTCACCAAGGCTTCATTGTCTCTAATGAAGGTGCATACTCATCAATCTTCACCACAAAACCCCCCTTCTTCTCACAAACATCACGCGACGAACCTAGAATCTCCGGCAAGGGTACCTCCCTCGCTAAGTACCTAACCACCTGCCTCAAACTTGGCCTGCACGACGGTTCATCACGAGAACACATTAACCCAAGCTTCAAAACCATCATGACTTCATCCTTATTAAACTCACCATTTAACCGTGAATCCACCACCTCAAGTAAACACCCATCTCGCCACTTATCCCAAACCCAATCAACCAATATGAGCTCCTCAGGCGAGGCCTTGAGTTCAGTCGGTTTCCGTCCGCATACCACTTCTAACAAAAGAGCCCCAAACGCATACACGTCAGAACTCGTGGTGGGCTTCCCCGTTCGGGTTAGCTCTGGAGCCAAGTAACCCAACGTGCCCACCACTTTAGTGGTAATAGGGATCGAATCATGGTCATACAACTTAGCCAAACCGAAATCGCCTAACCTACCGTTTAAATCAGAATCTAACAACACATTTGCAGCTTTAATATCTCTATGAAGCACAGTTTGCGCCCATTCTTCATGCAAATACAGTAATCCATATGACACATCGTTTATGATCTTGAACCTTTGATCCCAATTCAATATCATTTCGGAGTTATTACAACTATAAATATACTTATCCAAGCTTCCATTAGCCATGAAATCATAAACCAACAGCAACTCACCTTTGTTTCTTGACCACCCCAACAACTGAACCAAACTCCGGTGCCGGAGACGCCCAATGGTCGAAACCTCACACAAGAACTCCTTCGGCCCCTGTTTCGATCTCCGCGAAATTCGCTTCACCGCAATTTCGGTCTTCGACTCCGGCAACACCCCTTTGTAAACCTTACCCGACCCACCAAACCCGAGCAACTGTTTATCATGAAACCCCTTTGTAGCCTCTTTCAATTCTTTATAAGAATACCGGTGTGGGCCTAAATCAAGCTCCCAACTTTCAACCACCTCTGTGTTCTTAAATTTCTTGATGACATAAACACCACCGCTGATGACGATGACGAAAATAGCCAAAGTTACAGAAATAGAAAACCAAATTACGAAGCCTCTGTTTTTCTTTTTTACTGGTAACAATGAAGGAAGACGATGAAGATCCAATGACGCTGCTTTACCACTCATGTTAAAGCTCCACCCGAAGATGTAATGTGAGCTCGTAAGAGCCCCCGTGGATGCAGAAAAACCGACGTACATGAAATCTTGAAACACTGGCGAAAGATCCACCGGTAAAGAGATGATCGGAGTATCGGGTTTTTCTGAAAACACAGAGAGAGTGATGTCCAATTGGTGTCTATCACCATCATAATCAACCCAAGCTTGAATCGTTCTCCCACTGTGTAAACAAAGGTCTTGTTTCGTCGAATTCCCATCGACGAAATACCCTGCTCTCGTCGAATTCACCGATCTCATCTGATTGATGTCAACGCCGACGTGATTATCATCGATATCGAAGAAATCCAAGTCTTGAACGGTGTCAAACTCCACCGCAAACAGATGATTAGAAGAATTCCCATTGCGGGTGACATTAAGGAGCCCGAGGTACTGACTGTGCTGAGCTCCGGCGAACTCTTTCGTCGGAGAAACGGTGAAAGCAAACCCATGGCCACCGAGTCTTCTGTATTTAGGGACGATGGAGAACACGAATGCGGTGGAGAACGAAAGAGCCGATTTGGTATCAGGGTTCTTGAAACGAATCGGATCCGGGTAAAACCCACGCCCGATTTGGCGAGAACTGGTGTTCGTTAGCTTTAGGATTCCGTCATCGGTGATGTCTGCAATTCCGTTTAACGTCAAGGTGGTGGAATCGGGAGATTTGAAGCCGTTGTATATGAAGGACTGTGAGAAAGATTGTTGAATTGATGAAGAAAGAAGATGAAGAAGAAGAAGAAGCCATGAGAGAGGTGAGAGCAACATCTGTCGGTCATGAGAGCAAAAGGACAAGTGAAAAATCTAGAGGTTGATGATAATGTGGTTGTGAATTGTGAGTAGTAAATTATATTATGTTTTAGTGTGGGTGGGTGGACTTTCATATTGTCAAACTGATAGAGATGGAATGAGTTTGACTTTTACATTGGGTGGTTAATCTATTTAGGGGAAAATCATATAAACAACTTTTTGACTCCCATGATTTTATATAAGTAATCACTTGACTTAAGTATTAAATATTACGTTAATGGTTATCAAGCAAATGTACAAATGAATAAAACAAACTTAACATTCTATTTCTTTACTTAAAACACTCGATGAATGAAAATAATAATACGTGTTTTTTCCATCAACCTTGTTATATTTCACGTTATCTTTATCTCTACATTTGTTTTTTGGGAAAACTCCAAAGAATAGTAAACAAGTTTTAACAGAATTCTAATTAGGTCATTCATATTTTTATTTGTTCTAAACAGGTCAATAAAGTTTTAAAGGTATTCCGATTGGGTCATTAATATTTTTATTTGTTCCAATTAGGTTATTAAAGTTTTAGGAGTATTAGAATCAGGTCACTCATATATTTTTTGATTGTTTTAAATAATTTATAAATTTTTTAAAATAATTCAGTTTTTATTATAAATATTGTTAATTTTGTTAAAAAACTTCAACTTTTTTATATTTTTTACAACTTATGAATGAACTAATTGGAACAATCCTGTAACTTTAGTGATCTGATTGGGATAAAAATTTTACAAGTGATTTGATTGGAACAAAAAACTTTATAAGTGACATAATTAGAACAATTCTAAAACTCGATTACTATTTTATAAAGTTATCCCTTTGTTTTTTTTATAATCAAATTGTGTTTTTATACTAAACTATGTTTTAATTACGTATTATTTAAGACAATAGCACATCTTAAGATTTTAAGAAGTATATATTACAAATCCAAACTTAAAATTAAGTGACTTCAGTTCAGTATGATATATCTTATAAATGAAGATTAAGAGAACGGTATTTGTTAAAATCAAATGACTTCAGCAGTATTTTTAATCAAAATCTCTCGTTGTATTATCCATGTTATTTTTGTTTCTAATCAAGGGTACCAGTATGTGTGTATCTTGATGTTTTTGGTGTGATTTATGTGTTGGCTAAAGGCTTGAGAGGGAGAGACGATAGTCAAATTGATCAAAAGACAGTATCATCTAGTTTGTTTGATTTCAATTCATTTACAATTTAAGTTATAAATTACTCAAAGATATGTACTCATCTAAAAATCAGTGGCAGATTCAGTAATATATGTTATAGAGTCATTTTTTTAAATGCTTCAACTTAACAAAAATGGACAAAAAAATTCCAAATCGGTTTAGGTCAAGTTGGTCAAATACAAGAAAATTTTAAGCTACATTAAATAAACTAAATAAAAATAAATAAAAAAGACTCACTTAAAAGTTAATTATCGTTAACTATTTCACTTACTTCAAAAAAATATATGTTTGAGTAGCGTATGGTAATGGCCGTCAAATCAGATTTTGGTTAGATACTTGGTTGGGCGATGAGCCGTTAAAAGATACGTTCCCTTCTATTTTTGCGCTTGAAAAGAATAAAGGTGCTTTGGTTGCTGATCGGCTGCAGGTTCTGGACTCCAACACTGTTGCAGTTTGGGATTGGAGGAGAGCTCCTCTGTTGCCGGTGGAGGTTATGGACAACAAACTGCTGGAAGTCCAAATCGCTTCTGTTAAATTGGAGGATAGCAGTGATAGATGGATATGGACGAGTAGTATCAATGTTGATTTCGAAGTGAAAGCTGTCAAAAGGTGGATGCGTGGCATGGGTGATAGTACAGGTTCTTTCGGTTTCAATTGGAGCACTTGGGTTCCCAACAAGTGCAATATTTTCATGTGGCGCGCCTATTTAGATCGTCTTTCAACAAAGGTAGCTCTTATCCGTAGAAGTATAAATGTTGATAATAATCTTTGTGTATGGTGTGAGGCGTATGAGGAGAGTATTGAGCATGTGCTCACCGGGTGTATGATTGCTATGGGGGTGTGGGATGCGATCGCGGCTTGGTGCAAAGTGCCTAGACCTTTGGTATTTCATGTTAAGGACTTGGTGGAGTTGCAACATCAAACAGGTTTTTCACGTAACAAGAAGATGATTTTGCATGGGATTGTTATTATTACGTCGTGGAGATTATGGCGGGCGAGGAATGAAAGAGTATTCGACAATAAAGAGCCTAACGTGGTGGATTTGGTGACGGATATCAAGACGTTGAGTTTTTTTTGGTACAAACATAGGTTTAAAGGGGGGGGGGGGGGGTGGTGGATTAGAATAGATGGTGTTTATTTGATGTAATGTGATAGTTCCTATTGTATTTTGGTTTTCGGCCTCTATCTTCGCCTTGGAGATAGTGGTCGGTATTGGTTGGTTTTAATGAAGTTCAAGTTTCAAAAAAAGGAGTAGCGTATGGTAATGTATTAATTAGACTATTGGTAGACAATAAATAAATTAATAAATAATAAAAGACAAAATCTAAATTAACGTAGAGGTATATACTAAATTTACCCTTATATTCTCCAACTAAATCTTTGTTATCCATACTTTAATTTTTGTTACAAATTTTGAAGTATTTATAAAAAAAGGATATTTCGATGAATATTTTCTCTCACTTTTTTTTACTTCCAACTTAACTTTATTTTCATTAAAATCAAGATCATATGAAGTCACTATCCAAATAAACAATATTGTCGTTTGAAATGGTGATACATAGATATCTATGTACTCGTGAAAATTCATTGTATTCCACGGACTCTTGGAGTCACCAACACAAGTCTGCCCTTGCTAAAAGTCACGATAGATTTGACAAAAGCCTTGTGTCGACAATAGAAGGAAACTTAGGTACTGTTTGTTTTTTCTACAACAAAATATCTCCAGTTTGCGAACCATATCTGCGGACCACATCTGTAGGAGAAGAGGTGGGCCAAACCTTTATAGTCTGCAACAAGAAGGGTGTCTGTTTTTTTAATATCTGCAGACTATTAAAATCAACTGGTGGTTGTATATGACAGTGGTGGACGGTGGGTGGTGGTGGTGGCGGACGGTGGGTGGTGGTGTTGGCGAACGGTGGGTGGAGGCGGACGGTGGGTGGTGGAGGAGGACGGTGGGTGGTGGAGGCGGGCGGTGGTGGAGGCGGGCGGTGGTGGAGGCGGGCGGTGGTGGAGGCGGGCGGTGGTGGAGGCGGGCGGTGGTGGAGGCGGGCGGTGGTGGAGGCGGGCGGTGGTGGAGGCGGGCGGTGGTGGAGGCGGACTGTGGTGGTGGCGAACGTTGATGGTGGAGGTGGACGGTGGTGGTGGGTGATGATGTTTTATAATCTGCAGACTTTAAAAGATTTTTGAAATGGTTGTGTCAAGTCTGCACCATACAGACATCTCGCGGACCTTTTTAATAAAAAAGTCTTCCAAAAAACAAACACTTTACAGATATCAACGTCTACACGTGATCTGCGCGGTACAGACAAAAGAGGTCAGAAAGAACTTTTCTGAAAAAACAAACGACCCCTTAACTAGTTCAAATTTGAATACCTTTTTATGCTAAATGGTCCCTTTTTGATGCGTATAAGTATCCTAGATTGACGGGATGGTTACATAGCATTTAGTAGTTAATGACTATGTAATTGAAGAGGAATAACTCAACATGTACACATGTTGAGCTTCATGAAGCATTGGTTGGATGAGCGTATGAATGTACCATTGGCGTGTATTATAGTACATTATATATATTGGATCAAAATGTCAAACAACTTGTAACAAAATGGATGATTTAGCTAGAGTGAAAACATAAACAAGAAACTAACTACATGGAAGTTTAAGTACAAAACGATAACATGATATCACACTTTTAAAACATTGTAAAATTTTATGTAATATTATTAAATGTATGATTACGTTTATGATGATTATTCCTCACTTATGGTTATTGTCATTTTGTACGGTTTTTTAAGTTGTTGTGAAAGGGGACCACATTGTCGAAAGATGTGACGTTTTTTCAAAACGCAAATAGTGAGTTAAGTGGCTTTAGCTCAACAAATTGGACTTAGGGTGCTTATTATGGACAAATTAAATCTTGTTAAAATTTGGGAATCAAAGTGGAGGACACATATGAGTTAAGTCAAAATTACTAGAAACTTCATGGGGTGTGTGTCATGGAGAAGAAAGGAAACTATGGAGAAACAAATTTTTTATTCTTGTCTTTATGATCGGTCACAACCCACGTAATAAAGTTGATAGAAGTTGAGGGTGATATTAATATTTATACGTTAAGGATCATATATGATGATTGAAATAGTTGCAAAGTCAAAAGCATCATCTTTTGAGTTCTCGGTGGGTTTAGACTTCAATACTTAATTTTTCGGAAAAAGAATATACTTATATGAAGTTTAAGGGTATCGTAGATCATCATAATGGTATTCGTAATTTGATAGAACTAAGCTATCAATAAAATGTAACATAAATCAAAACCAAATGAGGGCATTGATTAAAATCACTAATCAAATGTGTTTGGATCCCAAAGACTTAGTATAAGAGTGATATTGATGAAAATTAGGGAAAAATTTTGTTTTAAGTTATGCTAGACTTGCCAAAAAAAAAAAAAACAAATAGTGTTTTGGCAAGTTTTATTGGCTAACTATAGTTCTAATAGTCCAAATACATTTAACTAGACTGCCCATCTAGGATTTGTCCACGTGTTATTATCACAATAAAAGACTGTGTCACATGGTCTTTTCCTACACTGTCCATTTAGAATTTGCCCACATGTTATTATCACTATAAATCTATAATTTTAAACAAAATTCAATTATGTCAAAATTTTCAAACTTAATCTTAATTTTTATTTTTTATTTTAAAAATATAAATAAAAAATCAATTAAGTCAAAGTTTATAAATTTGATAATATTTTAAAAATAAATAAAGTTTTATTTAATACGATACATATCAGATGATTTAATATAATAATGATTTTTTAAAACTAGTTAAATAAATATTTTATATATCTCCTATTCAACTCGTGTAATACACGAGTCACTAACCTGATAATAATAGGATATGCAAACCTAGTAATAATAAGATATGCAAACGTGCTCAAGAAGCACAACAACTAACATGACTTTTAGGAAGTGAACAAGTAGTGGAAATAAATTCACAAAGTGGTAACTTCCAACAATCATGGTGAGTTCACTATGTCTAAATATTTTACTAAATTCATGTTTAAAGAATGATCTAGTATGGTTATCATGTGCATTTGTGGGCTAGCTCTATTACCCTTGAATTGCTGTGCTTCTAACTTGGATTTCATGAAGAATACTCGATGTGTAGTGCGATGACGGATAATCTGTTATTATCTGTGAATATTAAGTAGATAATTAAGAGGATAACAACGTTCATTGAGACAGTGTTGAGATTGAGGAATCTCATTGAATTTGAAACATGCATGTTTTTCATTCTAGCATTTATGAAAATTCTTGTTTCACTAATTCCATACACATATAAACAGCAAAGTATCTATGGTGTGGTCAGGTACTTCAACGCCATGATGATATCTGATGATATCACAATATTGAATTGTAGTCTAAACAAAAACCGTTTATTTATGATAAAATACAACTCGTTAACATAAGTAGTCAATAAATGTTCCCTACAATAAAACAACCATAAAGTAATAGTCAGAAGTCATTTAAATATAAGATGTGTTTAATATCAAAGTACAACTTTTAGAATTTAAAAAAGTATAATAATATTAAAGTTTTAAATATGTTTCAATTAAGGTACTAATGCATATTTAGCTCAAATTAGATAATTAAACTATCAAATTGAGTTATCAACCGATTTTTTGTGTTAAATAAAAAAATGGATCATATTATACAAAAAAAAAAACACATTTATTATATAAAAATTAAAAAACCTTAAAATCCATATCACCCATTCCACACTAACATATAAAAGGAATTTTTTTTCTAACTTAAGCAAGAAAAAAACATACTAAAAACATATTAAAACCTGTAATTTAAAATTAAACATGAAAGCTGAGTGATTTAATTACAATATTTTTTAAACTTAATACTCTAATTGAAACACTATTATAACTTGGAAAATAAGCAGCTACGTTAAAAAAACCACAAGACTTTATGTTTTAATAAATACTTATAGGTTGATTTACATATTTTAGATAACTGTAGTATAATCTACTTGTGAAACATCCGCATTTAACATATACCTTTACTCGTGTTAAATCAATTTACATCACTAAACTTTTTTTAGAACATTTTTAGCAGAAATTAAGTATAGCATGTTACATATAGTTATTGTTTTGTTAATATAATCTACTTGTGAAAAGAATGTCAATTAACAAATACTTTTATATGTGTCAAAGTCATTTTACATTTACATAGTATGCAACCCACAATTGTAGTCATTTTACATTTACATAGTATGCAACCCAAAATTGTATTAACTTTCTCAAAACTTTTATACTTGCAATATGGTGAAATTTTGAGAAGTTCAGATGTATGCCTATTTAATGCGTCTTCAAAATGATGACGGGCTGCATTTCAAGAAAAACTAAATTGCTTTTGATCACTGGAATGGTGAAGTCAACTATAGTCAGGTTAAGGTGCTTGTTTGTTTAGTTAGATAGTACTTTGATTACTTTTAGAAGAACAGGGACTACTTGTGTCTTTTGTAATAAGTCAAAGGGTTCTAATTGTTTAGTCGACTGGCTAGTTTGTTAATGAATGTTAACATGAGATTTGGGGATAAAAGTCATAGCTAGTCGTTAGGTTGAGGGACTTACTTCTGTTTCCACTGTAATCTTAAGTTCATATACGAATTTCACACTTATGTTCATATCTTGATCTTTGTATGTTCAATTCTTTGTTGTTATAATTCGTAACAAGTGGTATATGAACTCAAGATTACATGATTAACAATCTCCACCTTGAAGTAAACTATAGTATCTACTCAACCTATACCTAAGAATCCAAACAAAAATGGAACTTGGACCCATGCAAAGACTTTGTGAGCATACCAACAACATTCTTCTCGGTATCAATTCGTAACACCTTAGCTTCTTGAGAATTAACCACCTCCGGAATACAAAGATTCTTAACCCTAATATGCTTAGTTCTTTCGTGAAAAATACAATTTTTGGTTAACTGAACTGGTCCTTGATTATCACAATACATAACTGCAGCAACAACAAAACCCAGACTAATGACAAATCTTTTCAACCAAAGTGCTTCCTTTATGGCCTCAGTAAGAGCTACATACTCAGATTTAGTAGACAAAGCTACTACCGGTTGCAACCTAGCTTTCCCACTAACCAGGTTTCCCATAAATTTTAAAGCATAACCAGTGATCGACCTTCCTCGGTCTAAATCTTTTGCATAACCAGAGTCAACATATCCCACTACTTGCAACCCTTCACTTTCATGACCACCATACACCAAGCCAAAGTTTCTGGTTTCATTTAGGTATCTTAGTATCCATTTGACAACATTCTAGCATTGCTTACCATGATTAGCCAAGTATCTATTCATAACACTTACACCATAATCAATATCCGGTCTACTACATACCATTAGGTACATGAGGCTATCCACCGCTAGCATAAGGAATTTTAGACATGTAATTAGCCTCTTGATCAGTACTTGGACTATCCATGTTAGACAACTTAAAATGTAGAGCAAAAGGAGTACTTACTGATTTGCTCATGTACATTTCAAAGTTCCTTAACACCTTCAGGAGATAAGATTTTTGAGTGATAACTAGCTATCTCTTACCTCTGCTCCTTGAAATCTCCATTCCAATAATCTTGTTACGAGTTATAACAACAAAGAATTGAACATACAGAGATGAAGATATGAACATAAGTGCGAAATTCGTATATGAACTCAAGATTACAGTGGAAACAGAAGTTAGCCCCTTAACCTAACGACTAACTATTATATCTCCAAATCTCATGTCAACAAACTGGCCACTCAACTAAACAATTGGAACTCTTTGACTTATTACAAAAGACACAAGTTGTCCTTGTTCTTCTAAAAGTAATCAAAGTAATATCTAACTAAACAAACAATCATCTTAAGCTGACTATAGTTGACTTCACCGTTCCAGTAATCAACATGCTTAAAAATGATAAAAGTCAATTACTTTGCAAATACCATGTTTACATACTTAAAACACAACATAATAACAATGCATAAATAAGTAATAACATACCAATAAAGAAAACCTTTATCTTCAAACAAAGTCTTGAATAATAATGTCGAAGGACCTAAGCTAGAGTGTGAAGTTAAAGTGGAAAGGTGTATGAAGAAAACCACAATCGAAACACACATATTTAAACAAACTATGTATTAATGTAGTTAATTAACTACCTAATCCATGATTCATGAATGAGTAACCGACAGTGTACTGAAGTCTAAAAACATGGAACAGTGAGAAGGTGGGGTCGAATTAAACGTAACCGAATATTATTTTATTGTCAACATTTCTATTTAATAAGTTGATATTTTTTACAATAACTTTTTTAGTAAATTTAAATATTACACAAACAAAAATATTTGTTTAAAATTTGGGCTTTCTTTGAAAAGACCACGTTTATATAAAGAAGTAAAGCATTATGGATAGAGGCGTGTTAGTTTCAATTTTTTTCTTGTCGCCCGCTACTTTATTTAAAAAAAACTATAGAAACTACAGGTAACCTCCCTTTCTGAAATTCTAACTGTCGACTTGAAACGACCGAGATTTTATTTCTGATCTGACAATTATGCATCAAGCTAGCAGTTTTCGCTTCCAGCAATCCCAAACACCACCATAATATATGATTCATTTTCACAATAATTAGCTTCTACACAAAAATCCTTTTGACCTGGGAAAACAATCTTCTATTTCCCGACCTATGTTTTTTTTATTTATTTATTTATTTATTTGTTTGTTTGTTTGTTTGTTTGTTTGTTTGTTTATTTATTTATTTATTTATTTATTTATTTATTTATTTATTTATTTATCTATATATTTATTTATACTATGACATAGGTAAGATCACGACTGGACTTTGTCACTTTGACCATATCTTGGGCTACAAGCCCACTACATAATACAAGTTTTGACCCACTAGTTAATGGCCAAAAACTAAATAATATAACAGCCCACATGGAATAGAATTTAGGGGCAGTTTGGTTGGGTCTGACCGACCTCGGTCAGACGTGCACGTCTGACTCGGTCAGACCTGTCTTGTTTGGTTACTTGCCTCTTTCCGGAGAATAAGTCTAACTGAACCCCTTATTCGGTCAGATCTAAACCCACATCTGACCTGAGTCAGACGTGGAGTCGATCGGTGACGTGGTTCACGCTGGTGGTTCTCGGCGGCGGTTGAGGAAGAATATGACCAAACATACCTCACTGTGGTGGTTCGCGATGTGGTTCACAGTGGTGGTTCGCGATGTGGTTCACGGTTGTGGTTCGCGAAGTGGTTCACGGTGATGGTTCGTGATGTGGTTCACGGTGGTGGTTCGCGACAATCGTTCGCGACGACGACGTCTTCCTCGCTGTTTCTCTCTCAATTGTTCACAAGCTCTCTGTCTCTCTCGATTTTTTGGGGGTCTAGGGTTTGGGGGTTGTGGGGTGAGGGAGAAGATGCAGGTGAATGAATGGGTGTTTGAGGGGTGATGTTTTTATTTTGTTTTATTTTATTAATTTTCCTTTTTACAACCAAACACACTTATTGGTTCATACCACTTATTGGTTCAGATTTTTTACTGGTCCAGACCTCTTACTGATTCAGCACTTATTCAATCAGATGTTGTCAAATAGCCCCTTAAACTCTAATAATGTACACTCACCAGCCTAGGCCATGCCGACTTGATATTTCGATACAATAAAACTTTAATCAAAAGTTTTCAACATTGCATGTTTATAAAGATATTTTGATATTTTTTTATTTCAGTCCAAGAACACACAAAAAAAATAGGCAGTAACAGAGAAAACTTCACTACTTTTGTTATCTTCTTTCATTTATAAACTTAAAATATATATAGAGGACGTGCAACTTAATGACTCTTACTTGTAACTACCCACAACTTACTACTAATATACAATCTAAATCACTATTCGAAATTAAATAAAAAAACCAACTCACTACATGACTTTATCAAAACATGTGACTAATTACTACTGACCCGTAACTTGATTCATCAAGATTAAACCCTCCACTTTAAAATGTAAATGAATCGTTAAGGCATACATGTTATCGGGATCAAGACAATCATACTTTTGGCCGGGATGACAGCTTATTATACTATAGGTTATTATATCATTATATAGTACTAGCAGTTAAGCCCTACTATACCCATAAACAAAATTTAGCATATAGTTATAAGTTATAGTGTTGTTTTTGCTTAATCACTTCCGTTAAATGTGTTTAAAGGAAATTTTATGCGACCATTCTGTCAATATAGTTTTGTGTTACGAAATTGTCATTATATTGAGTTCTGAAATATACATGGGTGTTAAGTTACACTTGTGTGGTGAGGTTTGTAATGTAACATAACATCCTTCTCCTACTTGATTGCAAATACAGGAAAAGGAATATGTTTTGGTTGTCTGTTAGGATCTAATCTTTTTTTACAACAAGAACAACTTTTAAAATTCTGAACTTCAGTAGTTTGAAACTTCTAGTTATAATAAGTTATTCATGGTGTATATCACCATGGTGGATGGAAAGTTCAACTTTAAGTTGGTCACGCTAGTGTTAAGTTTTTTACGGTATTTAAAAAGGTTATCTTAATTTAGGAAAATTGGTAACAAACGGTCCCAACTTTAACCTATTGGTAATCATGGGTCCCAACTTTTTCATTCGCTGGGGATAGTCCCAACTATTTATCTTTGTGTTGTCATCGGTCCCACTCTAACAGAATGTTAACTCCGTTAACTTTTGCTGACGTGGCAATCCAGCTGTCGTCTACGTGTAAACTAGGGGACCCATTTTTCTCCTTTAAGCGCTTGCGTGTAAAGTAGTTGGTAATCTATTAAATCTATATCATCTCTTAATCTGAAACCCTAACTACCAGAAATCCAATCCCAGAAACACCGTTTCACAATCGAACATCAACGAGCCACCATCATCCATCCCCCACTGCACCGAACAGCAATGGATGAAGCTCTTGTGTCTGTCCATCTCCATACTGGTGGAAGATTAGCGGTTGAACCCCCGATAATAAGGTACGCTGGTGGAAGAGTAAAGAAATTAGGGATATCGGCATGCAATTTTTCGTTATCTGCATTAATAGAATATGCAATTGAGTTTGGTTCTTACAAATCTAGGCAACTTAGGTTGTATTGCAAGATCCCTGGTGATGGGCATATGAAAAGGATAAACCTTGATTCCGAATTGATTGAAATGGTTTCAATTCTTCACACCACATCTGATAAACATCTTAGTATATATGTTTCAGATGAACCTATGATAAAATTCAGCCAACCCCCCAATAACCGTCAAGTCCAACCCAGTAGCCCTGAAGCCCAGCCCACTAGCACTGAAGCCCATGTGCAGAGTCCATGTTCACGGGTCAAAACCAGATCTCAAGCCAGAACAGTGCCTCAAAATCCTCAACATGATGATACACTGCCAAGCTTAGGTAGATCTCCATTAACTCCTTGTTCACAGTTCAAAACCAGAGCTGAAGCCAAAACAATACCTAAAAATCAAGTTAATGCACAAGCAACCTTAGCTAGATCTCCACTGAGTCCATGTTCACAGGTCAAAACCAGAGCTCAAGCCAGAACACTATCTCTACAAGTTGAAACATCACAAGTTGAAACATCACAATCAAAAGGTAAAAGACCAATTAAGGCAAAAGAGGCTGAAAGTGTAAAAGAGGTTGAAACATCACAAGGTAAAAGACCAATTGAGGCAAAAGAGGTTGAAAGTGTAAAAGAGGTTGAAACATCACAAGTTGAAACATCACAATCAAAAGGTAAAAGACCAATTGAGGCAAAATAGGCTGAAAGTGTAAAAGAGGTTGAAACATCACAAGGTAAAAGACCAATTGAGGCAAAAGAGGTTGAAACATCACAATCAAAAGGTAAAAGACCAGGCATTCAAGCAGCTGAAGATGATCAAGTGAATGATAATGATGGATCAGACAAGAATGATGATGATGGATCAGAGTCAGAAAGTTTAGAAGATGTTGCTGAGTGTGAGGGTCAAACTAATGTTACTGAAAAGGATGATGATGGAACTGACAAGGATGATGAGGAGTGGATAGCCTCAATTGATGCAATTAATCAAGTTAATGCACAAGCTACTGAATCAAACAAGAAGTTACTAGAGGAGTGCCTAAAACAATCTGTCCAAGGAGATATAGAAGCAAATAGCAGTTATGAAGATTCAGAGGATGAGTTAAACTCACCAGGAGATAGTGAAGAGACATACCTAAGGTCATATGAATACACAATTCCACCATTGCCAAGTCAAAGGTTCTGGCCTGATGTTGATTACCTATTGGATCCTCCTCCCATCAAAATTCAACCTGGAAGACCAAAGAAAAATAGAAAGAAGGATCCTCATGAGAATCCTAAGAAGCCAGGTACATTCACAAAGCATGGAATTCAAATAAGTTGTAGCAATTGCAAGGAGACTAGGCATAATATCAGAAAGTGTTCAAAGCCTAAGATGTCAAGGGAGATGCCAACTCAACCAACCCAACAATCAACTGCTGCAAATGAAGGAGGGGCAGTTAGAGGTCCAGGCACATCACAAGCAAGGGAGATGCCAAGTCAACCAACCCAACAATCAACTACTTCTAAAAGAACAAAAACAAAGCCAAGAGTACAGGGGAAGAGCAGGGGAAAGTAAATGTTGACATTTAATCAAGTGTGGATGTAATTGTTTGACTTTTCATTTTGTCAATGTCTATGTCTAACAATGGTAGTTGTTCATTTTGGTTGATGGTAGTAGTTCATTTTGGTTGATGTAGTAGTTCATTTTGGTTGATGTATGTTTGACTGATGTATGTTTGACTTTACTAGTTGATTGTTAACAATACTAGTTGTTCATTTTGGTAGTATGTCAATTGTCATTCCTAGTTGATGGTTAACAATACTAGTTGTTAACACAACAATTGCTAAGACAATTGCATTGCAGTACTAGAAAAAGTAAATCTCAATTGCATTGCAAATGTCAAAAGCAAATCTCATTACAATTCAATTGCAAATGTCAAAAGCAAATCTCATTACAATTCAATTGCAAATGTCAAAAGAAAATCTCATTACTAATTATTCATACAAGATCCACCATATTGCTAACACAACAATTGCTAAGACAATTGCTAAACTAAAACACTTTTTCTCTTCCAATTCATCATTTTCACACTAATAAGATCCACCATATTGCTAACACAACAATTGCTAAACCTAAAACACTATGTCTCTTCCAGTTTGACTTTTTCATTGATAGCAACAACTTCAAATTCTTGTTCTCTTCTTGCAAAATCATGTTTTTTAACTTTAAATTCTCAATCTTCATCTCTCTGATTTGTTGATCTTTGCTAGAAAAGCAAATCTTTGAAACTTCATCAACTTCATCTTTCCACATGAAGAATTTGCAGTCTTCATTCTAGTCAAACCCAGTAAAATAGTGTTAGTGTATTATGGCAAAAAAAGGAAAACAGGAGCTTGATAATTAGTAAATACCGGCCATAAGGGGCAACCATAGAACTCTTCCTCATTTCGAGAGCTTCTAGGTCCAGCAACCCTAAGAATTGAGATTAAATCGTGGTTGCAGTACACATTCCCCTCTAAATCTACCTTAAACCTTTTAGGGTTTTTTTTCTTACAAGCAGACGTTGAAGAAGATGAAGAAGCCATTTCGATGTTCTTGAAGCTCGATTGAAAGTTATTACCTGCTAATGAAGGTGGCTTGAAGATGTTCTTCAATGTCGATTGAAGATGGATTGAAGATGTTGTTGAAGATGTTCTTGAATGTCGGCTAAGAAAGGGGTTTATATATACGCAGGCGCTTAAAGGAGAAAAATGGGTCCTCTAGTTTACACGTAGACGACAGCTGGATTGCCACGTCAGCAAAAGTTAACGGAGTTAACATTTTGTTAGAGTGTACCGATGATAACACAAAGATAAATAGTTGGGACTATCCCCAGCGAATGTAAAAGTTGGGACCAATGGTTAGTAATAAGTTAAAGTTGGGACCAATGGTTAGTAATAAGTTAAAGTTGGGACTGTTTGTTACCAATTTTCCCTTAATTTACAATCAACTTTTCTTTGATCTAAGTTGTTGAAGACTTGAAAAGAAACGATAAATCCTTACAAAATTTGTTTTTGGTGTTCATGTTGGCACCTTTGCTTAAACTGAAAGGTCTCTTTTCCTTTTGCAGTTCAGGGTGTTCACACCTACTGACACTAATATAATATTTCTTTTGCAGTACACTAAATTAATATTTTGATAGTTTGGTACTGATTTATTTATTCTCATTAGTCATTACTTGACCACTTATGTGGGATTTTAAGAAAACTGGATTATGCAGACCCTGATATATATGGAGCACAACGTACTGCCATGTAGATAGGCAAATAAATTAGTATATAGAGTGCTTTTTCTGCATATGGTTTGGTTAAAAACCCAATATCATTTTATATCAATATTATTTGTAAATATGGCAAAGGTAATTTAATTTATGTTGGTTTATTATTGAATTGTTACAATCTGCTATAGCCCAAGCTTGATAAGAAGGTAATGATTTCTCTGTCTTATGTTGGACACCAAATTAACAAAACATCATATCAAGTTTATCTTAACTGGTATGGATAATTATATAAGATTTTTTAAAAAAAAAAATCAAAATACATGATTTGGGGCATCATATCTCTAAATTTGTATGATGTAGTTTATAGATTGTGTCTCGCTACTTTACCTTATCAAGTAGAAGAGAAAGTATTTTTCGATGCATCATAATTTTAAATACTAAAAGAAAATTTAGTATGAATAAATTGTAAAAGTTTGAGTAATTTTGTTAATTTGTAGAAAATATTAGTTTGGCTTGTTTCATTAAATATATTGTAACATCCCGTAATTTTTTTTATAAAACAATTACGTTTAATACGTATTAATTCCAATAATTACAAAATTTATAATAATAATCATAATAATAATAATAATAATAATAATAATAATAATAATAAGGATAATAATAATAATGACAATAATAATAATAATATTATTATTATTAAAACTAATAATGTTGATAATGAAAATAATAATAATAATGAAAATATTATTATTTACAAAATTAATATAATTAAATAAATAAGTCCAGGGACTGAATTTGTAATATTTGAAACTTATTTTAAAAACTTAAATCATAAAATAATAAATCTACAAAACCTCGGGGGGGCATTCTGTAAATGTTTTTAAAACCCAACCCGCCGGCCCGTCTCCCCTTCGATTTTCCGGCCAACCTCCGGCGTCTCTCCGGCGACCCCAAAAGCCAAGAACGACGCGATGTTAATCCAATCCCACTATCCCGACACCATCTAGAACAATAATCGAACTCAGGGACCATTTCAATTTGAAAAATCAAATCGGTTAGGTATGTATACCACTAAACCGAATTTCTCGGCCGACCCACTCACAAAACGATCCACTACAGTTTATTTTAATCAAATTAAACGAACGGGAATGGCTATATAAGCATTCCTAAGCTAATGGTACCTTCACACACCTCTCAAACACTCGAAAACGATCAATTCAATCTTCTCATTGCCGCGGACCTGCAATCGGTCACATAACCACTGTGGAACCTCGAAACAGGTATTTAAACGCACCGTTGTGTTCGGTTTTACATGGGAAACAATAACCCCATGAATGTTGATGCAACTGAAATCGGTTTGGGGATCAATTGGGTTCGGATCGAACCTGGGGTTCTTGGGGAAATGGAATTACTGGGGTTAAATGTTAAAGGAATTAAAAGAGGAATTACACCGCGGCTTCGAGCCTTGGTTTACTGGTTTGTGTGCTGTGCGTGAGAACCGGAGGTCAGGGGTTCGAACCCTGCCTCCAACACAATTTTTTTAAAAGCCTTTTAAGCCTTTTAAAAATGCAGAAAAATTACCAAAAATTATAAAAATAATTTTTAAGAACTTCTTTTATTTTAAATACCTTTAAATGATTTTCTGTAAATTTATTTTATTTAAAAACTTTAATAGATTTTTATAAAATATTAGTTAAAAATATTAAAAATACTTAGTTTTATAAAATAAATTCTAAATCAAGTTAATTATGAAATAATCACAAAATCATATAAATATTATTTATAAATATTATAAATAATTTTTTTTATATAAAAATGGACACTTTATCTTTAAATACAAATTAATATATTTTATAAATCCACAAATTATTTATTAAATTGTGGGTTATTTCTTGTAAAATATATTTTAACTAAAGGTATAGATTAATACCTTATTATTAATCAAAATACTATAATTATGATTATCCTTATTTGTAATTATCTTTGGATAATTATAAATTATATAATTAAACCACATCATTTTTAAAAGTATATAAATACACTTATGAAACCCTCCTAATGGAATCAAAATGTAAATAAATACTTTGTAAACTTAATACCTATTAAAAACCCCATAATTCTAATCCTTGATTTAACGTTAATTTCAAACTTAATCTTGTAATATACATACACCTATTTGTGTGCGTGTTGCACGTCAAATCGAACCAACCCGAATCCGACTAAATATATCTATTCGTGTGGAATACATATTAAAGACTTAGTTACAATTAATACATAGGTATTGATCGTGTTTGATCGTGCATTGCCTAAATCTTTGAAGTTCTTGTTCATATACATTACATCAATTCAAGGTGAGTTCCGTGGCCCCTTTTTATGCTTTTATAACTGTTTCAATGTTTTCCAAACTTGGGGGAAAAGTATGCTCACCCGTTTTCGATGCTGTAAAATCTTACATACAATTTTCATACTTGGAATCGACGTGATACTATTCTCATATTCTAATACATACATGGTGTTATTCTATGATTCTTACAACCATTAATTCCCGGGTTTGGGAACCAACGGATAGGTATTGGTAGTACTACTGGGTTGACACCCCCACCCTCGACAGATCGGTTTAACTTGTGAGTTACCGACTACAGCTGCCAGCAATCAGGCCATGGGTGAATATATTCCGTCGAACTTATATGCATAAACGTCATAGGGTTTGGTTGTCTAAAACACATGTTATGTGGTTTTTGCTTACAGTATGATTCCATATCAAATTCTACACAGCATCAAATGTTTTAAATTTAAACCTGCGGAACTCACCAACATTATGTGTTGACATTTTTGAGCATATCTTTTCAGGAGAACATAATCAAAGAGGATAGCTAGTGCTGGTGCCTTAGCAGAGACCCTCAGGCTTTCAATAGATTGCATTTGTATTGTTTATCATTTACTGTTATAATTGAACACTGTGTATATGGATAATAGAATTATTAAGACTATGATAGTCGTGGAACTGACTAACCACGACACAAGTCACCATTGTGTCGGGCGACGTCATGACACGAGAATTTTGCACATATTATGTCTCTGTATTTATACCAAGTGTTATGACGATCCCGTCCGTCGCATCCTCGTGTTTCCGCTCTAAGCGGGGGTGTGACAGATTGGTATCAGAGCCTTGGTTATAGAGATTTAGGTGGAGAATTCGACCTAGACTATAACCTAAGAACCTTCATATAGAATGCATGCTAGGGATTGTGTGCATTTGATTTTACCTAAATGTCTTTCATGATTTGTGTGACACATAGACACCTGTATTCTGGATTTCCTGGCAAAAGGCCCTCGGGCTAAGGCAAGCATATCGCATATATCTCATTACGAGACCTGGTATGCTTACCTGGGGATTTCTGGGATGAGTGATAAACTATGGTCAATACACAGATCTACAAGGCAAATGGGTCAAATATATTAAGTCTATGAACTTAATATACAGGTATATTCCTATATACCTAATAATCTACAAGTATGTTCCTACATACCTAATTTTATACATGTACACGTGTTATCTGAACATCCTGGGGAAGACATTATTACTCTCAGTCTTTCTCCATGAGATACTTTTATACTAAGAACTTTACGCTTGTATGCGCACAACATCATATTATTAGGGAACTTCGGTGATCACGCGTAGCGTCGATCTCGGATATTGAATCCGACCCTATCATTGTTATGACTGAAATCCTGAAAGTATGACGGATATGCAGTTACCATTAGACTTAATGTGCTTATATGCTTATTTGCTATTACATGCTATTATTGGAATACTGGCTCATGGACATAAGGACATTACATTATTTATGCTTGATGAATCTAGATAATACTATGATGTTAACTTGGGGTAAGTGGAGCTAGGGTGACCATGCAAGGTAAATTACCATTACGGGTGCACACGTAATTGCAATTCACCATGCATGAGAAGTCTGGTTAATCTTACCATGAGATAACGATCATGAGTATCACACGTTTCTATTCTATACCCTAGGGTGCTAGGGTCATAATTCTAATAAGTCCTTGTTGAAGGCAATCAAACATTATAAGTCCTTGTTAAAGGCAATCAAACATTATAAGTCCTTGTTGAAGGCAATCAACCATTATCAACACTTACTCAAGTCCTGTCCTACTTAGAGCCTTCATAGTATTTCCAATTATAATATTGACCTTATGAGAAATATCTCCACTTAGCGTTTCAGTAACCACTGATTAATGCTTAGATGAAAGTGGAATACATAAATGTAGAGGAGTAATGATACTCTCTACACATATAAAAAGTTATTCTTTAAAATTATGCTAAGGATAAACGGATGTCACGTAACTGGTTTAGGCATCGTTCTAGGTATGCCACGGATGTGGTGGGAACGCTGCGGGGAACCCTATATATAAGCATCCTTGGTATACCAAGAATGTGTTTAAACTGGGCTACGTGATGATCCTGATTGTCTGAGGCATGATGCTATTATGACTCTTAACTCTATGCTATGTTGCTACCTTATATGTTACTTGGTGGCTATACTCTATTATGTGCTAATACTTGATGCTAAGTGTTGTATGATGATTACTTGTGAATGCTATTGATCTTGGATGCTTTCGGCGGTGTGGTTCTTCTTTGTGGGTCTACTTAGTGGTACTTCTTTGCCGAGCATCCATTACAACCATTAGTTCCAGTAATGGGACCTAAGGATTGGTTTGGTTGTAATCTATACGTATGCGCTTTGTGGATCTTGCTACGTCATATAAACTTATACGTATGCGCTTTGTGGATCTTGCTACGTCATATAAACTATACGTATGCGCTTTGTGGATCTTGCTACGTCATATAAACTTATACGTATGCGCTTTGTGGATCTTGCTACGTCACATTAAACTATTTACACTTTGGAAATGTTTTCTCTACAGTCATCAATTCCCGTGTGGAACCGGTGTATAGGTTTGTCTGTAGCCATTTATATACTGATAAAACCGTCTATACATAAGTTGCGGTAGCTCACATCAAACTTATATTACATTATTCTTTAGAATGATGCTAAGGAAAATTAAGATGTTATGTAACTAGTTTAAGTATATTTCAAAGTATATCGTGGATGTGGTGGGAACGCTGCGGGGAACCCTATATATAAACATCACCGGTATACTAAGAATATGCTTAAACTAGGCTACATAATGATCTTAATGGACCAAAGCATGGGTTATTGGAACTTGATAAGTAAAACCATATGTGATTTTTTTTATACTTTGATTCCTATCAAAGCACACACAAATCTTAAATCATAGTCAAGGCATTATGTGTCTAAATCGAATAATTTTCAAAATGAAGCTTCGAATCGTTATTCGTGGTTATCAAAATCGCGCCAAAGTCTGTACCTCACCACCCAATACATACAAGGTTGGAAGAGTGGGATGAGTATCTGCATATCGGAATGCATGTCTTCAATAAGGGTATGGCTGATCTCATATTTTGAGAAGTCCACGTATTCCCTTCGATTGTCAATCGAATGTTCACATCTCATTATAATGTCGAATCATTCTTGTCCTTGATTTCGTCTTCCTGATTTAAATTATTCAAGATTTGAACATCATCCTAACAAACTTTACTATCTCAAACCTTGATCTTAATCTTGTTAGTATGATCTTTTCTTTGTTACACTAATGTAACTTGAAATTTTCCTAATTCCTAATTGATATTAATTTCCTTTCATCGTAAAGTCAAACTTTATACTGCTTGTACCGTGGGAAATGCAAGAGTTGCAAGTCAACCTATGACTAAGAGCACTCGTATCTCCTAAATGATTCTATTTCATCAAAGCAGGGGAGATTCCCTTACTTTGATGATTCTCTATTTCGATAAATGGTTTCCCATTTGTTAGTTCTATGAAATTTCATCCTCTGGATTGGGGTGACTTCCTTATCTTGAGGATTGACTTCAATTATTCTCATTGGAAATTACATTTCATAAATGACATGATCTCACCAAAATAGGATTGAAACCCGTATTTTGATGGCAAATGTCAACCTTAGATTGTTTTCTTGTTATTATCAAGATAGGCATGAATCATTACCTCAAAGCCTTTAAGGAATATTTTTAATATCAACTCCGATTGTGATTGATAACCACCTTCCTTAAAACTACGCTCGTGAAATCTTTCAACATCTTCAACCGTTAGACACCTAATGACAATCTTCACACGAAACTTAGGTTGAACTATTTTGACCCTGCTTTTAACTAACCGTGCTGTAGATAAAGTTCTGAGCGCCAGAATATATAGGAAATGAAACATTTATAACATTTACCCTTATATAAGTTCTAATCTACCTAGAGTCTATATGGGAATCACATGGTGACACTAGTCTTATCTCTAGTGAGACGTCACTCCTTTTTTCAGAAATTATGCAAATTGAATGGTTGCTAGAATATACATGGCCTTTGAAGAATGATGCTTGTCCACTAGTGGGTACCACACTGAAATGGTAGAATGCCTAAACTCAAGTATAAGGTAGTGAGGCTGCAATAGTCATGACTTGAGATAAGTTTAAAATCTTTGGCGAGTGAGTACTATTACCCAAGGAATGAAATGCAAAAGTTAAAATTGTAATACTGGAATCATGCTCTTTATACTGATAGAATCCATAAGTTGACAAAGCTAATGTCATACCTTGTAACGTTTAGATCAAATAGAATTAAGTAGGATATTGGGAAGATCTGTGAATAGTAGGACAAAGTTGGAGATTAGAGCAAGCAAACTAGTGGTGAAATAGACAAGAAGACTCAGATGTTAATATAGGCACATATCTTATCATCAATCAATACATATCTGTTGGATACTGGTAGAGGATAGCATTGATTCCTTCAAATTCACTCCTTCATTTGTCATGAAACCCAGTTGCTTAGAAATTAGTTAGTCGGTGGAGATAGGAAAACTCTTGACATGCGTAAGTTAAGATGTATAGAACTACTCGAAGACTGAGATTATTGTATACAGTATTGTTCTTAGAATAGGAAGGTTGGAAAGGAAATGATTGTTGTGTGTGACCTATCTTCTTCATTCCTACCGGTCATGGAAACTTTTTAGTTTTAACTTGGCCAGAATAAGTGCCTCTTATCTTAACTGTATGATGACAATTGGTGCACTATAAAAATTCAATTCGACACATTATCTCACAACGTCGAGAAATTAATCTGCATCTGTTTCAAATATTCGTATACCGTGGTATGATGTTACATCAATCGTTATTCTAAATGATTGATTCATTTTCTGTTTTAACAATATTCTTAACCATCATTGTGAACCCATTCCAAGACCTTCGCATAGCGTATTATTCTTAGACCGATGGTTGGTCAAAGGAGAAATACATATTCACAAGATATGCGTTAAGGTCATTTCATATGGTGACGTTTGGGATTCTTAAAATCCAACGGATAACTTTTCTTATCATTGCTGGTCTTTTAATGATTTCTAGACTTCACCTTGTCACGAAATTATGTTATGGAAATTGTGACTATAAGTCTAACATACCATGGTAACTCGTCATCGTGTTCTAACATTCAATATGCCAAATCTCAAATAGAATCTCGTGATTCTATGGAAGAGTTCAAATTGGCATACATTATGTCAAGAATCTTGTAAAAGATTCTATACAAATGAAACAAAGCCGGATACCTATTGTCAAAGTCTGCTGGGAATCTAAAAGTGTCCCAGAGTTTACATGGGAACGTGAGGACCAAAGGAAAACCAAGTACTCATGTCTTTTCGTTTCAGTCTCCTCGTGATTAAAATTTCGGGACGAAATTTCCTAAAGCAGGGGAGACTGTAACATCCCGTAATTTTTTTATAAAACAATTACGTTTAATACGTATTAATTCCAATAATTACAAAATTTATAATAATAATCATAATAATAATAATAATAATAATAATAAGGATAATAATAATAATGACAATAATAATAATAATATTATTATTATTAAAACTAATAATGTTGATAATGAAAATAATAATAATAATGAAAATATTATTATTTACAAAATTAATATAATTAAATAAATAAGTCCAGGGACTGAATTTGTAATATTTGAAACTTATTTTAAAAACTTAAATCATAAAATAATAAATCTACAAAACCTCGGGGGGGCATTCTGTAAATGTTTTTAAAACCCAACCCGCCGGCCCGTCTCCCCTTCGATTTTCCGGCCAACCTCCGGCGTCTCTCCGGCGACCCCAAAAGCCAAGAACGACGCGATGTTAATCCAATCCCACTATCCCGACACCATCTAGAACAATAATCGAACTCAGGGACCATTTCAATTTGAAAAATCAAATCGGTTAGGTATGTATACCACTAAACCGAATTTCTCGGCCGACCCACTCACAAAACGATCCACTACAGTTTATTTTAATCAAATTAAACGAACGGGAATGGCTATATAAGCATTCCTAAGCTAATGGTACCTTCACACACCTCTCAAACACTCGAAAACGATCAATTCAATCTTCTCATTGCCGCGGACCTGCAATCGGTCACATAACCACTGTGGAACCTCGAAACAGGTATTTAAACGCACCGTTGTGTTCGGTTTTACATGGGAAACAATAACCCCATGAATGTTGATGCAACTGAAATCGGTTTGGGGATCAATTGGGTTCGGATCGAACCTGGGGTTCTTGGGGAAATGGAATTACTGGGGTTAAATGTTAAAGGAATTAAAAGAGGAATTACACCGCGGCTTCGAGCCTTGGTTTACTGGTTTGTGTGCTGTGCGTGAGAACCGGAGGTCAGGGGTTCGAACCCTGCCTCCAACACAATTTTTTTAAAAGCCTTTTTAAGCCTTTTAAAAATGCAGAAAAATTACCAAAATTATAAAAATAATTTTTAAGAACTTCTTTTATTTTAAATACCTTTAAATGATTTTCTGTAAATTTATTTTATTTAAAAACTTTAATAGATTTTTATAAAATATTAGTTAAAAATATTAAAAATACTTAGTTTTATAAAATAAATTCTAAATCAAGTTAATTATGAAATAATCACAAAAATCATATAAATATTATTTATAAATATTATAAATAATTTTTTTATATAAAAATGGACACTTTATCTTTAAATACAAATTAATATATTTTATAAATCCACAAATTATTTATTAAATTGTGGGTTATTTCTTGTAAATATATTTTAACTAAAGGTATAGATTAATACCTTATTATTAATCAAAATACTATAATTATGATTATCCTTATTTGTAATTATCTTTGGATAATTATAAATTATATAATTAAACCACATCATTTTTAAAAGTATATAAATACACTTATGAAACCCTCCTAATGGAATCAAAATGTAAATAAATACTTTGTAAACTTAATACCTATTAAAAACCCCATAATTCTAATCCTTGATTTAACGTTAATTTCAAACTTAATCTTGTAATATACATACACCTATTTGTGTGCGTGTTGCACGTCAAATCGAACCAACCCGAATCCGACTAAATATATCTATTCGTGTAGAATACATATTAAAGACTTAGTTACAATTAATACATAGGTATTGATCGTGTTTGATCGTGCATTGCCTAAATCTTTGAAGTTCTTGTTCATATACATTACATCAATTCAAGGTGAGTTCCGTGGCCCCTTTTTATGCTTTTATAACTGTTTCAATGTTTTCCAAACTTGGGGGAAAAGTATGCTCACCCGTTTTCGATGCTGTAAAATCTTACATACAATTTTCATACTTGGAATCGACGTGATACTATTCTCATATTCTAATACATACATGGTGTTATTCTATGATTCTTACAACCATTAATTCCCGGGTTTGGGAACCAACGGATAGGTATTGGTAGTACTACTGGGTTGACACCCCCACCCTCGACAGATCGGTTTAACTTGTGAGTTACCGACTACAGCTGCCAGCAATCAGGCCATGGGTGAATATATTCCGTCGAACTTATATGCATAAACGTCATAGGGTTTGGTTGTCTAAAACACATGTTATGTGGTTTTTGCTTACAGTATGATTCCATATCAAATTCTACACAGCATCAAATGTTTTAAATTTAAACCTGCGGAACTCACCAACATTATGTGTTGACATTTTTGAGCATATCTTTTCAGGAGAACATAATCAAAGAGGATAGCTAGTGCTGGTGCCTTAGCAGAGACCCTCAGGCTTTCAATAGATTGCATTTGTATTGTTTATCATTTACTGTTATAATTGAACACTGTGTATATGGATAATAGAATTATTAAGACTATGATAGTCGTGGAACTGACTAACCACGACACAAGTCACCATTGTGTCGGGCGACGTCATGACACGAGAATTTTGCACATATTATGTCTCTGTATTATACCAAGTGTTATGACGATCCCGTCCGTCGCATCCTCGTGTTTCCGCTCTAAGCGGGGGTGTGACATATATTTATAGAATTAAAAAAATATCAATTCTCTTCAATTTTATAAGAATGTTAACAGTGAATTTACTAACAGAAAATGCGCTCCAAACTTTTCAAAAAATAAAACAGTCATTAACCCTTGACGAATCTATCTATTCTAATAAAATGATAACTATGTATGCCACATGGTAACAACATATTCACTTTTAACAAATTTTCATACTTCTCTCTTTTCTTAAATAACTTCATTAATTACTAATTATATTATTTAATTCTTTTTTATATTAAAAGTTATTTAAAAAAATTAAGAAATATATTTTTTTGTTTATTTCTAGAGAAACAAATTTTTATAAAAATATTTTTTTATAAAACATCATGCTTTTTTTTAAAACACTAAATATTTTAAACTTTACATTTTTTAACATGTTTTGTTTTGAAACAAATTAAATATTTAATTTATTTTTTGGGAAAACAATAAAAGGTAAAATCAAAATTTTAAAAAGTTGATATTATTATTTTATTACTTATATTCTTAACTCATAAATAATTTAAATCATATATTAATTTATAATTAATGATATTTATTTTATTTAATATTTTATTTATTTAACTCGTTTAATACACGGATTCACTAAAGTTAATTTATAAAGCTTAAGGACATCAATAATTTGTCGCTAAAAGGCATATATATATATCATTGGAACTAAAATCCTTCGATGATCTGTCATTTAAAATCTATCAACAAAAAACATCAGTAATCTGTCACTGAAGCTATTACCCACGCCTCGTTTTCTATAAATTAATCAGGTTGTATTAGAAAGATTCATGAACCCAGTTGGTACTACAAACTGGTTTCTATTACTTTATTTTGTGTTTTTTGGAGCATAAAAAGTAGTGAGTTTCTACAAAGAAACTGCTTTCTGTCTTCGAAATGCAACAACTAAAACATTATATTCGTTTTTTAATCTGAGCTATATTTGACAATTGACAGGACAGTATTTCATATTATGTAACAGCACATAGTTTACCCTTTAAACCAAACCAAAATATTATATCTAGAATCTACGTACTATCTATACGTGTAAATAAATATCAATAACAAGTTCCTTGTAAAGTGATGAAAATAGGAAAAAAAAATGTATTGAGGAATCACTAAATTGTAAGAATAAAAAGTAAGTACTGGATTATATATATTCATATTTACCACAAACGTGAGCCCATAATTAAGTTTTTCTCAAAGGGCAAAAGGCTTAGATCCATATAATTTAATATGATACCAAAGGGCCCTAATGGGTAGTTTTTTGCTTAAAATGTGTAATTACAAAATATATATATATATATATATATATATATATATATATATATATATATTTATAAAATAGTTGTAGTTCGAAATTTATTTATCAAAGTTGGTGGTTTATTATCTTTAACAAGTCTGTTATTTTTTTTACTTTTTATTTCTCCAATTATCAAACTGGGATTTTTTTCTTATTTCTTTATTTTAACTTATCTTTTACAATTTTTCTTTATATTTCTTTCTTTTTATAAAGTATATTTAATATTTTTTATGTGAGAAATAAGTTAACTAACGTTTGACAAATAAAAAAAATCATTGAATGAGACGCAACGCAACAATTTGTCAAAATTATTTGTAGATTTAAATCGTGATTCAGTCAACACACAAATTTATATGAACATCATATGGAGTCCGTGAACATTCGTTCAAATTGAATTTCTTGATATCAACTAAAAAAAGGTTAAAACTTGGATCTTTTTATCAAACAAACAAAATGTCAAAAATAAAACCCGATCACACTAACAGTTCTTATATCAAAATAGATATTTGATTTACCCATTTTGAATCATCGATGTGAATGTGCTCTAAAAATAATTTCAGTTAAAAAACAAACTATAAAAAAATAAAGTATATCAACCCATTTAAACTTTATAACTATACCATTTTAGCAAATATTTTTTTCATCTAGATCATTTTGGATAAAAACTCTGTACAAGTGTGATGGTGTTTCTTTCTAAGTGGTGAGGGTTCAACGTTCGTCGTAAACACATGATGTAAATTCAGAACTTGATTATTGGTGTCTAATTTTACCGTTAAAATCATAATTTAATACAAAACAACCTTAAAAAAGTTGAGAAAGTTCGTGAAAGATCGATTTGTAGTCTAGTTTCACCTCATGTTGTGAAGGTTTCATTGCTTATAATATATAACAATCAGGATTAGAAAACAAATTGACCAAAATATATACTTTTTAACTTTAAAGTGAACCAACAATATAAAAGCACACACCATCTTACTAGCACATCTTGGACCCACAATCTTGATCCACATTTTTTGTGATTTCTTTATTTATCTTGAAGAACCCTAATATACCTAGTAACAGTCAAACTAGTACTTGCAGGAAGTCAAAGAAATTAATCAGAAATGACTATGGAAATTTTGTTATAAATAGATTAGACCTAATGGGATATACATATACATATATATATATATGTATATGTATATATATAAATATATATACGTATATATATATATATGTATATATATATACATATATATTCACATAGCAAATCCAAAAACACAAAGTAGACCATCATGTAGAGAAAAGCATCCCATGATTTACATTTGTACAGTACACTTGCTAATCTAGCTACTCATGTACAATATACACACTCATCAATTCATCAGGTGAGATTTGTTTTCTTATACCACTGCAACACCTGAAAGATTTCCCCACACAGAGATCTCAAACATGTCATTACAATTAATTTCATGAAAGAGATAAATAAAAGACTTAGAATTTTTTATTTTTTTAAACACACAACATTTTAATAATAGCAAAACCCTAAACTTCGTAGACTTCAATGTCACAAGGGCTACGCACAGCCCATGAACACCTCACACCTGTGGTTTGTACTGGTCTAACACCAAGAAGACAAGACGTGGTCCAAAAAGCAACAAAGAATAAGTAACCTGCAAAAAAAACCACTAATTAAGGGTAATTATAAGATCAAATCTATGATCACCACTTACCATAATCCAGTATTAACAATATTATTAGCCAGCAATTGCCGCTGCAGCATCATCAAGATTCTCAAACCACCAAATGGACCCATAAATCACTTTCTTTTTTCTTTTTAAATAAAAGATCAAGAAAAGCTTATGAAACCCTAAAAGTTGAGTCTTTTGTGAATCTTGATGATGCTCCAACAGCAAGAACTAACTGTCACTTGAGATCTGCTATCATTTCGCCAGCAAAAGTGAAAGGTTGAGGTAGATATGGTGATTAGATATAATATAAAGAGCAAGAAAGTTGTAAAAGATAAATTCGTATGTTAAAAGATGGAAAAAGAGAAGAGGGTTTCTAAAGAATCCATAGCTGTGAATGGTGTTGTTCAAGAACACATATATCTATGAAGGGATTGCTTCAAAGACTCATGGCTATGAAGGGTTTTCTTTAGAGACCCATAGCTATGAAGGGTTCTCTTCAAAAATCGATATGTAGAAAGGGTTTAGGGTTAACTATTTATAGGAGGTGAGATAGAAGGAAGAAGGGATGAGCATTAATTACAAGTACTAAGAGCGAGTGTGTGTGTGTGAATGTATATGTGTGTGTTTGTGTTTGTGTGTGTGTGTGTGAGAGAGAGAGAGAGAGGAGGGAGGGAGGGGGGGAGAGAGAGAGAGAGCTGAGAGAGAAAAAGAGAGAGAGAGAGAGAGAGAGAGAGAGAGAGAGAGAGTAGAACAGTTAGCAATCACAATCCAAAGTACTAAAAATTACCCAAAGCTTGAATACCTACTGACACAACCCCACCCCCACAGATGTGAAGAGAATAATGACCGCTAATAAAGGAAAATAAATTGATATCAAGATTTGCCCTTTTGATCCAAGAAGGATACGTTGCGTTTAATACAAGTATTTTGGCCTAGAAATACTTCAAGTGTCAAAATATGAGGAGATCGAGAACTCCTTAGCGTTCACATATCCTTTTATTCTTTTTTTTTTCTGGTGTTTAACTGATAAACTCATGAGTGCGTCAATAGACTACTAACAATATGAACAGGTAGATCAAATCTTACGTTGGATATGTGACTTTTTAATATTAAAATGCAAAACCAGTCGAAAAAGTTTGTGTTTTGTTTGAAAATAGATCGCTAGAAGCTGACTATTTTGTAAATGAGTCGAGTCTGAGCCAAAGTTATATTAACTCGTGGTTTGCTAGGTACTTGGTTTGTTGGATCGTTCGTTACACTACAAAGTATAGCGGCAACATTTCGCCGCCAAAGGTATCTCCACTATTGCTCGTGTCGCTGCTAAATGTGTCGCGTGTATTGCGCGTAAATCTTGTAGTGTTAGCTTGCTCATTGGCTTGTGTAAATTAAAGCATGTATTATAAACCAATATTATGGCATAATAGTTAAATGGCCTTACACATTGGTTATTTTGATATTTTCTAATAAAAAAGCTAAGTATAAAAATATAGATAATAAGTGATTCATTAAAAATAATTTTTATCATTGTTTCAACGAGTTATAATAAACAAATATTAAAAAAAATCTATTTTCTTTTATATATATGAATATGTGTAAAAAAATAGCCGGCTCGGCTCATTTATAAACAAACCAAGCTCAAGCTCACAATTTGCGCTCCTTAATATAAAAGAGGATGCTCGGCTTGTTTACAAAACAAGTTGAGCCTAATCCTACCCTTGCTCGACTGAGCTTGTTTACAACACTATTCACACATCCATTTTTTTTCACGCATAACCAATGTTGTTAGGACCGGATCGGACCGGCCGGTCCGACCGGTTCGACAGCGAATCGGTGGCTGGTCCGGTCCGGTCGAGGGTGGATCGTTTTTGGCCATTTGAACCGGCCGGTCCGAACCGAACCGGCGGTTGGACCGGCGAACCGGACCGGTTTTGACCGGTTTTCTGATTTTTTTTTTTTTTTTTGCTTTTAGTGGGTAAAAACGGGGTGTTAAACCATAAATTAGTACGTAAGATATACAAATATAGTTAAGTTTTATATATAACTATAAAATATATGTATAAATCATATATAAATTACTTATATTTAATTACATATATAAATATAATTAAAATATAGTTAAATCCGGTCCATCCGGTCCGACCGGTCCGACCACCAAACCAGTAAGGCGTCCGGTTCGACGTCCGATCCGGTTCTGAGAACATTGCGTATAACTGAATACTGAAAATCTCATGAATTCATCGGTACTTTCTAACAACATTATCAAATAAATCGTAGCCTACGTTGAATAGATAGCTTCTAAATTATGACACAAATAGTCGAAACAAGATTTGAATCTGCAACCTCTTACAGAGGTATTGTACCATTACACCATCTTTTTTTTTTTCTCTTTTACCAAGTGGAGGAATGCAAATAATATATTAAAACGAGCGTCTCATTGGGGACTGCCCCTTTGAAAATGTATTTTGTTGCTTTTTCGTATGTATTGCATTATGTCTTTTGATTCTACTACAGAATTTATGGCTCGTATTCTGCAAACCTTAAACAAGTGTATAAACTAAACCCAACGCTTTATTTATTGAATTGACCAATGTAAACTTTAAGTTATGAGTGTTGAACGTTGAATCCCATCCTCATATTAAGATCCAAGTAACATGCAAATCAATGGGTTACACACATGAATAGATTCCTTTCATATACATTGATTAGTCCCTTCAAGGATTGTATTTTAAAGATGTTACACTACAAGAAAAACAGTTTTTTGTGACTAATTTTTTTGCGGCGATACTAATTTCGTCGCAAAAAAGTCGATAAACGACAAAAAAGTTTGCTTTTTTGACTTTTCCAGTCAAAATGAGTTTTTGCGGCGATAATTTCGTCGCAAATAACAAAAATATATTTTTTTAATTATTTCATTTCACGACAATTTTTTAAAGGGTGGGAAAATTCCCGGCAAGTAATTTGCGGCGACATTTCGTCGCAAAAAAGATGTGATAAAAATAAAGTTTTATTTTTATTTTTTATTTATAGAATAAATTTTTGCGGCGATAAATCGTCGCAAAAAAGTGTATCTAAATTTATTTATATTTTTATTTGATGTAAAAATTGTCGTCGCAATAGGTTTTTTGCGGCGATATATCGCCGCAAAAAGTTTCTGCATATTTTAAAGTCGTGGTTTTTCAGATCTTGTTTCCATCTCCATTTTCAAAGCATCCATTCACCCCCACCGCCAACCCCACCCCACGGCCCACCCCCACCGCCCACCCCCACCCTACTCCCGGCGACCGGCCACCCCCACCCTACTCCCCGCGCCCGGCGACGACCGGCAACCCCTACCTCACTCCCCGTCGGCCGGCGATACCCACCGTCGCTCCACCTCTGCCATTTTCAAAGTTGCTGCTCCACCACCGCCGGTCCACCACCGTCGCCGCCTCACCACCGTCGCCGCCTCCTTTACTCCCTAGCCACCACCATCACTCCTGATTTTAGGTAATAACCTCAATTTTACCTAATTTTGTGTTAATTTGTAGAAAATATTTTAAAATTAGGGATTTTGTGTCCATGGGTGTTTAAGTTAGTTGTGATGAAGTTTTATGGTTTGAATTAGGTTTAGCAAGTTGAAATAACATGTGTGTATGTATGAATATAAGAATGTATGTATTTGGAATGTTAATTATGTGTTAATATGTATGTATTTGTTTGAATTAGGTTTAGCAAGTTTTATGGTTATGAAAAAATGGATATTTAAGATGTATATTTGTAGGTATGTTGAGATGAAGTATTATGTATATGTATATGTGTGTGTAATTCAAAAATCTGTTTTAGGTTTAAGAATGTTTGTAGTTCTTCTAGATTTGTAACATTGTGTATTTGAATCGGGAATGTTGATTTAAATATGGTTTGGGGAGATTTTGCTTAAAAAATGTTACAAATTTAGTGTGTTAATAGATGTTTAGTGTTATGAAAAATAGATGTTTAACCCGAATACACTTTTGACTTTGAAAACGAAAATATTATCGTGTTGACCCGACAAATACACATTTTATTTAATGGATATGCTGCTTCATATTTTTTAGATCCGCCACTGAATTCATATATCACTAGTTAGCGTGAACAGGGATCTTATATTCTGAGAGCCATCCTTCGATGATTTTGATCTCGGTATTTCTTTGTGCCTTTAACCAGTCAGGGTCCGTATCCATTGGGTAGCTCAAGTCCAAGCAATCACTACAAGAAGAGTAGCCACCACCATCACTCTTGATTTCAGGTAATAAACAGAATTTTACATAATTTTATGTTAAGTTTTAGTTAATATTTTGAAATTAGATGTTTAATAGATGTTTATTGTTATGAAAAATAGATGTTTAACATGTGTGTATGTATGTATATAAGAAAGAATGTATGTATTTATTGTGTTAAGTTGTAGTTGTTTGGGTTTTTGAGATTTATTTTGTATGTATGGATATAAGAATGTATGTATTTAGATTTATTTTGTATGTATGGATATAAGAATGAAAAAAAGATTTTGGTCAAAAATTTGCGGCGATATATCGCCGCAAAAGAGAAGAACTCGTCGCAAAAAATATCGTCGCAAAAGATTTATCTCAGAATTTCATTTTTTTTAAAATAAGTGGGGTCCACAAATGAAATCGTCGCAAATTTCGTCGCAAATAACATTTTGCGACAACTTTATTACGGCGACTAATTTGCGACGATATTTTCGTCGCAAATAAGATATTGCGACGAAATAACAGTTTTTTGCGACGATAATTATCGCCGCAAAAAAGTCTTTTTCTTGTAGTGTTAGAGTTTGAATGTTTACGTTTATTTTATTGTTCTTTTCATGATAAATCCGTAAAAGAAAGATTATGTAAAAAAAAATTTATCTACGAGGGAGATTGTTATAGTAACAAGTGTACTCGTCAACTAAATGGATATATTGAGAATTTAGAGAGATTTAAAATATAACTTTAAATCAAATTACTAATTTATAAAGTGAAATTTTTACAAAAGCAATGATGGTTTTTAGAAGAATATTATTAATAATAAAAATGAAATCACATAAGGATGTTGCAATTAGTTAGTTTAAAATCAATTAAACTTTGGTTTTTGAAATGATTGAGAAAGCCTTCTGTCTGATTTTGTATGAAAGACGAATACTCTTGAAATATTTAGATCGTTTTCAGCATATCAATTGCTTTCGTAAAGCCTAAAAAAACTAAACTTACTATTTTAATAAAAAAAAGAATTATTAAGTTTGCAAGTCTTGAACCACTTTTTAGGAACTCAAAAAATTTAGAGAAATGTAATGGAATAAGGTTTAAAAGTAGGGATAAGCTCGTTATCGTACCTATACGGAACTGGTATCCGTACCGAAAGTACCCAGTCCCGAATTTTATAAAAAATGAGTACCGGTACCGATACCGATTTGATATATGGGTACATGTATCGGTACTGATACGGTACTAGTATTTCGGTACCCGATACCTCTTTGGTACCCGTTACCTTCACAATATTATTTTTAGGTTTGATGCATGATTGCATGGTGCATGTTTGGTTACGGTACTCAGTACCTGTTTGTGTACACGTTATCCAGTATAGTTTGGTACTCGATACCTTTAAAAGTTTATAATAACTGAACAAAAATAAAATATCGAAAAAGCATCCACATTTCCAACAAAAATAATACATAGATTTGACCATACATTCTAAATATCAATAATTCCATACATGCTTACCACTTATTAGTTGTGAAGCAACACTGACATAAAAAAAGAGTAAGTTGTTTTGTTTCATGGTGATTAGTTTCACCCTAAAATAATAAATACCAATAAGAACAATATCAGTACCAAAAGTTTTAAAATATCAAAGAAAGTTAATCTTTGATTTGATCATTATAGTTGTCCCTCCTTTTTCAAAATAGGCTATTCGTATCCAGGTACTAACGGGTACCATACGGGACTTTTGGGTAAAGTACTGGTACCGGTACCGGCCAGTACCGATCCCGAAATAAAAGAAAATCAAGTATCGGTACAAGTACCTTATACATAGTTTCGGTACCAGCTGGGTACCAGTACGAGTACTGGGCACCAAATTCTCATCCTTATTTGAAAGCACGAATGTGACCATGCACAACATTCACAAGAAAAGTAACTGAAAAGAGCAAACTATCGTCGCCACGCCTAGCAAACACGGAGAGGTAGTTTATCTCTCTAGGTTTTTTTTCTTATGACTATAAATAGAAGCCTTTTACAATCTTTTCACACGCCCCTTTTGCTCAAAACTTTTTAATAATCATATAATATATCTAATATCTTCTTGTCACTAATCAGATCATGACTAAAGAGTCTTTTTATTTCTTGTAATAATTGTTAAATATTTAGTGGATTTGAAACCATATATATCATATGAAAAAAAACTTTTAGGAGTGGGGAGGGGGAGGGGAAAGGTTTGATGGCTTCATAAAAACTCTTATTAGAGCAATCATAGTAAGTTCCTTATATTATTGTGAGGGTATTCTCTATATTATAGTATAAGTTTATAAATGATTGTGTGTAGATAATAGAAAAAATGTTACTATTTATATGCATGATTGGAGAAAACATCGTTCATCCATATGTTTTTTTAATATTTTAAAAGTGGTTGTGAATGAATAAGAGGAAAAAAAATTAGGATGAATGTATTACAAAATATTAATTTATTAAAACCATAATTTTAGTGTAATTATACAAATGAGGATAATGAATCTGATGTGAACGCTCTTAGGCATTTAGAAATCATAAAAAGAACCTTTTAGTTACCACCGGTGAATTCATTATTTGTTAAATTATTAGAAGTAATAATTAATTCTCTAGTGAATGTTTATCTATAAAAAACACAATAATAATTTTTAAAAACATTATGGTTATAATTAAATATTATATATAATAATGAAGTAAATACGATGTCACATGACACTCTCTTATTACTCCTAAAAATATCCATCTAAGCTAATATATTATTTTTCAAGTTTTTTATTTTAAAAAGCTAAATAATAATTTAATTTGTTTTGAATTTAATTTATTATATTATCAACTAAATTGTATAATAATATATAGTTTTAAATTATACATACTTTTATAGCCAAACAAGATTCAACTTAAAAAAGTTAAAAAGAAGAAAAAAAAACCATATATTGATATACTTACACGGGTCAATTGTATGTTATATTATCCAAAGAAATATTCGAATATTTATAACTTAAAAATGTAATATTTTGTTTTTCATTGTTAATGTATTACATAACTTAATCATATGAAATAATTATACATTTATAAATTATATAGTTTTTATATTTTTAACCTGTGTATTACATAGTTTTCTAGCCTAGTACTATATATAATATAACAAAATAACTTTCACTTAATGATTTATTATGTATTTTTTTAAAATTTAATGACATGTAAAAAGTTATGTATGTTAAATAAATAACAATCAAAATTAAGAAATCAAAAGATCTAGTATGGGTTGTGCTAAACACACTTCCCCCCCCCCCCCCCCCCCCAATTGATTTTTACTTATTGCACCAATATTTAAGTTGTCACCGTGAGTTATATTACATATTTTCACACTAAACGACACAATTATGCCCATGGACTTGATTTTTTCAGCAAGACACAGATGAAAATTAAAGGGTGATGGACATTTAGTCAACCCTTAGTTTTAATTAGAAAATTAAGACTATAAGATGTATAATAATACATGCCTCAATGTGTGTATTAAGTCTAATAAGCACAACATTATAGGCAATGTTTATGACTACACTCACATATCACGGCGTCGCTAGTTCTCATGCCAGTTCTCATGCCCAGATCGAGGATGGTGTGTTACTCCATGAGTAGTTGTTACCTTAACCATACCTCACCTCCTATGATTTTTTTGAGGATGGTGCATCGCCAGTTCTCATGCCAGTTCTCATGCCCAGATCAAGTGCGCAAAGCAAGTATATATAGATTTTGTCTCGCCTAGTCTAAGATACATAAAAGAGTGTAATATATATAGGGGGTGGATCCTAGTAAAAACGTATTGTTATATGAAAACTAAAGAAAACCAATGAAATTGACCACATGATTTATATATATATATATATATATATATTTATCGCTACTCTCTCTATATATTTGTGTGTGTATATAGATAAGGGTGGGGGCCAAATAAAAATCGTAACATAGTTTTACTTTTACGTCACACATAGGTTACATATACGCAACCATTTTTCATTCAAACTAGTGTTACGTATACGTAATATTCTTTATTCTCGTATTTTTATTTAACATATATGTAACATATAATTAAGTAATCTTTTAATAACTAAAAGAACAAAAAGTTATGAATTATTTTATTGATTTTTGTGGGTTTTGTAGTTTTCACATAACTATTGTTTTTCTTAGGGGTCAGGAATATTATAGAATCATATTTTATTTTCAGAATCAAAAGAAATATTGATTTACATAAATGTAAATTAAGTCTAGTGATAGTTAAACTGTTTTACATATGTGTATATTAGAATGAACAATAAATTATTTAAAACAACCAAATATTACAAACTTCTACTTACATTTATATATATTACACTCCTAATAATACAAAACTTTAGGATAAAGTAGTAATTTTCTCTTTATTATAAACACCATATGAAAATTCATAATGTATGATTGCTTCTCTCTCTAGATTTCTTTCATATTTGTCCCTTCTTTGACAAGAATTTTTACTTTTTAGCATATTTGTTTTAATTGATAAAAATTTTACTTATAACAAATTTGTTTAAATTGATATACATATCTTATCAAATACCATATATTCAGTAATAGTATCATAACAATATAATAAATAATAACGAATAGTCAAAGCATGTGTAAATATCAATTATCATTGTGACGTGTCTATTTCATTAAAATATCAAAACCAAAATAATTAAAAAAAACTATCATTGTGACATTCTCATACACGTTCAAAGCTGAACCGCGATGAAACGTGGGTCTAATCCGCTAGTGTGTGTGTGTGTGTCTATATATATATATGGGAGGGATTCTTTAAAAACCATGTTATAAAAAAATCATGAAAACTAATAGTTACATATATATAAGTACGTGTTACAAATTGCACAATTAAAAATTACGTATATATAGGGGTTATTCTAGTGGCCTATAAGCAACTTTAATATCTACACCCCCACTAAATTAAAATGAATGGGCCGGTTAAATTATTACCGCAAATGTCTGTTAATTCGTATAAGCTAAGAGAACAAAATTTTTGAGTAATGCTTACCTTAATAAGAGTACCTTGGTTATGAAAAAGGTTCAAATATAAAGTGTATTTTTACTACAAATTGTATTTTTGTTACAAAGTGTATTTTCGCTAAAAAGTATGAGAAGACACAATGAGTAAAAAATGTCACAAAAAAATATATCTCACAATATAAATCGAATTTCAAAAAAGTAATTCCAAGATTTTATTTCCCTAGCCGTCCTCACTAAGAAAAAAATAAATGAAAAATAAAAAATAATAAAAAATTAACGTTTTTTTATTGTGTTATTTATGAAATACACAATGACATCATTGTGTCATTATGAAATATATAAGACGTCATTGTGTCATAAAAAGACTAAATGAATTTTTTATTTTTTATTTTTTTCTGAAAGTGGACGACGAGTGCAACAGAGACTCCAAAGTAATTTTTTGAAATTCGATTTAGATTGTGAGGTATAATGTTTTTTTGACTTTTTATGCTCATTGTGTCTTCTCACATTTTGTAATAAAAATATATTTTTTTTAAAAAAAACTCACCCCCTTCATAATATCAATTTCATGTTTAATTTCTAAAGTTAAACTATATGACATTTTACTTTTAGTAATTATATCTAGAAAGCGTAGAAGGTTAATTTCTCTTTTGTGCAACACAATTAAAGTAATTAATATGTATACATGTTTTTAGAGAAATCATGAACTACAAAAGCGATACTAAAATTATTTTTTATTTTAATATTTTTTATACAATTTTTAAACAATCAACCATTTTTCTTTTCTTTTATTTCTTAGAGAGAAGGAAAAGTTGAGGAACATCGGAAAGCATCGAAAAATTACACGCTAAACATAACCTTGGCTCACCAACTCCAAATCTTTCATTTGATTATGATATTTGATTCCCCCCACCTCGTACGGCACATTCTTTTGTTTTCATTTTTTTATTTTCTTCCTAATTATTATATAAATTATTATCTATACTACTATGGATTGAGTTCTAGTACGTGTTAATCTTATAAAAGTGTGAGAACCTTTTAATTTTATTGGGCCAATCATAGTGTGACACATCAGCAACATGGAATAGCATCCTTCGGGGTATATTCGTCATTTTACCAGGAACCCACATTTAATGCATGACTTCACATCAATTCACCTTTTGTACTATGATGTTATCTTTATCACCAACCCCCATGTTGGCCACCTACCCATCACATCCTTTCTTGTACGAGAGTTCTCAATTATTCACCATTTTGTTCTTTTTATTCCATTCACATTTCTATATTACAACACTTCTTTCCTTCATAACTATCTTTCTTCATCATATTTTCTATCCCATATCCTTTGTATACTTAATTTTAAATTTCAGAAACCACTGACCTTAAATCATGGGTGGCGGTGAAGTAACCCCCCCCCACACACAAGATGCGGTTGTTGTAGATGAATGTCCGTGTGAGCAAGTTGCAGATGATGTTGTTGACGAAAACTCTCCTTTTCGATACATTGGTTACGATCATCGTTGGTTGTTCGTCTTCAAGTTCAGGTTTAGCGCATGTGGATTTATCCTCATTGGCGGTTGGTTGTTCGTCTTCAATGATTGTCTCGCCTTTAAAAGACTATACATCTCCTTGTCATGTTCTGCAATCTTTCCTCTCCGATACATCGGTTATGATCGTCGTGGTATTTTTATAGTATTTTTTGTAGTATTTTTGTTTTGAAATGAATAAATTTTGTCTTTGAAGTAGTTGTTTATCACAGTTGCCAACGAGGGTGTTTTTTTATCCAAACACTTTTATGTGGGTGGGGGATCTATTTCTTGAATAACATTTGAAAATAATTTTATAAAATCCCTGTTCTTTGTTTTACTGGTTATAAGGTTTTATTTTGGTCTGAGTTTTCTGTTTTTTGGACTTAGTTTTACATGTTTTTCTTGAACTGGTTATAAGGTTTCTGAAATCATTGAGGTGTAGTTACATGGTTTAATATCGTTTGTTTTACAGAATGATTTACATTGGTTAATATGGTTTACATTAGTTTACATTAGTTTACAATGGTTTATATTGGTGTAATGTCATTTGGTTGTTGTAATTATATTATTACTGTTAGTTGGAGTGGTGTAATTGTCACACCCTCAAAATCCGCTAACGGGGTTTTACCGTCAGGCGTGTGATACAACCAGGATCTCAGATAAGCATCAGTTACACCAAACGACTTGATAATTACAAATCATACAAGTTGTTTAATTTTAATGAAACAAACCAAATATATTTAAGTTGTGCGGAAGCGAAAACAGGAAAACATTTAATAATAGTTTTGGAACACGCAAACACGCGTCCAATCCAATTTTTGTAAAATAAATGCTAATTAAATCTTGAAAACAGTTTGAGATGAACGCGGAATGACATGCAGTGGATGCTGTGCTCCTAGACGTGCCACATCAATGTCCTGAGAGAAAACATGCAAAAATCTCAGTACAAGACTGATGAGTTCACAGGTTTATCAGAAAACAGTAATTATCAGTAATGAAGTTCCCGGATTATGTAATCCGTCAAGTATGTAATTCCCGGATTATGTAATCCGTCAAGTATTTAATTTCCCGGATTTAGTAATCCGATAAGTATAATGAAATCCCCGGATTTATTAATCCGATAAGTATAATGAAATCCCCGGATTTATTAATCCGATAAGTATAATGAAATCCCCGGATTTATTAATCCGATAAGTATAATGAAATCCGCGGATTTATTAATCCGTCAAGTATAGTGAAATTCCCAGATTTATTAATCCGATAAGTATAATGAAATCCCCGGATTTATTAATCCGATAAGTATAATGAAATCCCGGATTTATTAATCCGATAAGTATAATGAAATCCCCGGATTTATTAATCCGATAAGTATAATGAAATCCCCGGATTTATTAATCCGATAAGTATAATGAAATCCCCGGATTTCTTAATCCGATAAGTATAATGAAATTCCCGGATTTAGTAATTAAAGCATATAATGGGTAGCTAGTCCATAATGATCACTATGTGTATAAGGTGCGGCCGAGCTGACATGTAATCAAATAATAAACCAGGCCCGGATGTGGATCACACCACAACACTTGTAATTAGGCTAACCGTTCACCCGTTTGACGAACGTTGTGCTAGCGCGACTAGCCCGGGTGGGGTATGTCAATTCCAGTAGTACTACTAACAATACCTCGCTAAGTCCATATTAACGGTCCGTTGGGCAAGTATACACCATAGTATCAAGTATATGCAGTATTACAAAAATCCAATATAATGTAACGTTTATGAAAACAGCATGTTTCTCTCCCCCAAAAGAGTATATAAGTAAAAGTGGGGCTGTAAACTCACCTTGAATTGATGTAATAAAATGAACGGAAGCTTCAACGAATAATGCACGACCAAACACGATCAACACCTATTATTAATTGTAATTAAGTTTTTAAAATGTGCTCAACGCGAATAATTACATTTGGTCAGATTCGGGTCGGTTCGGTTAGACGCGCACGATTAAATATATCTATATTCTTTGTAATCTTTTGAAATGAATATTATTTAACATTGATTATGATTACACATAATCCAATAATAATTTAATTAAAGTATAAAATATAATCTATAATTGCGTTTGTAATTAATTGTGAAATTAAAAGATGTATAATTTCTATGATTTCCTCAATTATTTCATAATTACCATAATTTAGAGTTAATTTTTATAAACATAGTTATTTAACATATTTATAAATATTTTTATAAAAGAACTATTAAGGTTTTTAAATAAAATAAATTTATAGAAATATTTATTTAACCTTTTAAATAAGAAGAGTTTATAAAAATTATTTTTATAATTTTTAAAAATTTTATTTATTTTCAGAGGCTTAAAAAGCCTTAAAAAAATTAAATGAGGTGGCCCGGGTCGAACCGGGACCTCAATGTTGAGATGGAAACATGGAACCAGTGAACCAAAGGTCGCAGCCGTGGTAGACTTTAGTTCCAATTTCTTTTAAACACAGTTACAAACGATCCCCAAACCCATATGAGCCCTAGAACCGATTTCAATCCAATTGAACACCCAATCGATTCGGTTAGCGATTAGAAACATGGGGAGTGTTCCCCATGTAAAACCAAGTAAATCAGTGTATTTAATTACCCGTTTTGAAGTTGTTTTGGTGATGATCAGTCAAAGAACAGGTCGCGGCTCGTGAAGAATTGGTTCGAGATGAATTCGATGACTAGAATCAAATTAACTTCTAGGAAAGCTTCGAATGAGGTCCCTAATGCAAAGCCCTATGTTATTTGTGAAGATTGAAGCTCGAATGGTGTTGTTCGAGTATGGTGCAGGTTGCGGTCGAAGGTGGTGATCAATGGAGATGTTTAAGTTCGTTTAAGATGCGATGGGAATGTTAACAGCTTAAAAACAGATAAATGGTCCTTCCACTTTGATTAATTTGATTATTTTAGGTGTTTAGTGCCTAATTTGGTGGGTGGTCGGCCGAAGTGGAGGTGGTCGGTTTCGGTGGTGATTGCACTCACCAATTCTTAAATTGAAAGTTGGTCCACGTTCGATTCGTCCACAGAAATATGTCGGGGATTTTATTCGGATCAAAACCGCGTTTGTTGGTGAGTTTTGGCTCTCGCCGGAGGAATGGCCGGAGGTGGCCGGACGGGGGAGAAGGGTCGACGGGAAGGAGGGGTTGGGAAATGGTTTTTGAAAAATTATAGAAATGGTCCCCCAACTTTCCAACATTATTATTTATGTATTAAAATTTTAATTTCAAGTTTCAAAAATTACAAAACCACCCCCTGGTCTTTATTTAATCCAAGTTTAATAATTTTTTTAATTATTATTATTAATAACAATGTTATTATTATCATTATTATTATTATTATTTATAAAATTAATAAAAAATAATATAAAAATCACATAAATATTTTATGAAATAAATCACGAATTTTTTTTTTCGGGTTGTCACAGTAATATTGGGTATTTAACATTGTAATATTGGGTTACATCAATTTATATTGTTTTACAGATTGATTTATATTGGTTAATATTGGTTTACATCAATTTACATTGGTTTACATTGGTTTAATATTGGTTAATATTGGGTTTTTCGTTGTGTAATTTGATGTTTCATTACAACTTTGATAAATGTTGCATTAGTATAACACTAATTCATTACAATTGTTTACAATTGTAAAACGTTATCTATATTAACATCATAGTAAGTTGCATCAGCTTACAATTATTTTACAGATTGATTTATAGTGGTTTACATCAATTTAAATTGATTTACATTGGTTTAATAGTGGTTAATATTGGGGTTTTTGTAGTTACATTGTTTAATGTTGTTCGGTTGTTAAGTTGTTGACTGCTATTCATATGATATAATTAACTGTTCTTCAATGTAATTCATTGTATTATGTATGATTTTATGTTTAACTCAATGTTTTTATTGTTAATACATCATGTTTCTTTAATAGTGGTTAATATTGGGTATTTAACATTTTAATATTGGGGTACATCAAATTACATTGTTTTACATATTGATTTATATTCGTTAATATTAGTTTACATCAATTTACATTGATTTACATTGGTTTAATATTGGTTAATATTGGGTTTTTTGTTGTGTAATTTGATGTTTCATTACAACTTTGATAAATGTTGTATTAGTATAACAGTAATTCATTACAATTGTTTTACAATTGTAAAACATTATTTATATTAACGTCATAGTAAGTTGCATAAGCTTACAATTGTTATTAAAATTGATTTATATTGGTTTACATCAATTTACCTTGGTAAATATTGGGTTTGCGTAGTTACATTGTTTAATGTCGTTCGGTTGTTAAGTTGTATGATTTTATGTTTAACTCAATGTTTTTGTTGTTAATACATCATGTTTCTTTGATGTAAGTCTCGTTATTCTCTTTAATTCTAATATGTATTTCGTTTTGGTAGTGTAGTTACATTATTTAATGTCGTTCGGTTGTTAAGTTATTGACTGTTATTCATATGATGTAATTAGCTGTTCTTCAATGTAAATCACTGTATTATGTATGATTTCATGTTTAACTCAATGTTTTTTGTTGTTAATACATCATGTTTCTTTGATGTAATTCATAGTAAAAACTTATAATATGATGTAATTCGATGTAATATGTAACGTTCGAAAAAATTTTAAAAAAATTTCGAGACTATATTAGAATTAAAGAGAATAACGAGACGAGTTTAATGATGTAATTTGTAAAAAAAGTAACAATGTATAAAAAAGTTATAAAGGTTATAAAAACAAAGGGGGTAAAATTTTTAAATAGAAAAAAAAACAATTAGGGGGAAGTCAAACCTGGAAGTCAAACCAATTTTTAAAAAAAAGTGGTTGTGAGGTTGATTGATTTGATGGTTACAAGACAAATTAATCTAGAAGATAATATGCTCCTGTGTAAGTTAACTGTAATTTCACAGTAATTAAATATAATGTAACTTTAATTTTAAATTCAAACATGACATGCCTGATGTTAGTGTATGTAATTATTAGTAGTCGGATGTGATTTATTTTCTACTTTTTGTTAATGTTTATATGTTTACTATTTAGTTTTAATGTTTCTTACTGTTAATCATACGTTATTATAATGTTAATGCATATCTATTATTATTATGGCATTTAACACACAAGTGTGTGTCTTCTATTTTTTTCATAGTAGTAATTGTAAAGCACATTGTAATCTGATGTAATGTGATGTAAAATATAGTTTCCCACCATAGTAGTATGTGTTGACCCTAACGGGAGCATTAACTAAGTGTAATTAATCTAGACATAACATGCCTAGGTGTAAGTTAACTGTAATTTCACAGTAATTAAATGTAATGTAACTTTAATTTTAAATTTAAACATGACATGCCATGATGTAAGTGTATGTATTAATCAGTAGTCCGGATGTGAATTATTTGTTTGTACTTTTTATGAATGTTTATAAGTTTACTATTAGCTTTAATGTTGCTTACTGTTAATCATACGTTATTATAATGTACATTCATATATGTTATTATTATGAATTTTAACACACAAGTGTGTGTGCCTAGCGGGAGCATTAACTAAGTGTAATTTACTTTAGTAAATTGCAAAGCACATTATAACACCATAGATACTGTATTGTAAAAAGTATAGTAATAAAATACACACTTCCCAGTAGTTTTAATAGTAGTAAACTGCAAAGCACATTGTAATATGATGTAATGTGGTCTAAAAGTGTATGTAAAAAGTAATTTAAAACGTTGTTAATATTGATAAAGATTTAACACTATAAAAGAACACTAGTGACTAGCTACAATAACAAAAATGAAACTATAAAATATTACTAAAGATGGTTTACATCTTAAAAATAATAAGTGTGGCTTCTTGGCAGTGTAACATAGTGTAACCCTGTTGTTACATGATGTCTAAATGTTTAAAAAGTTGTTATCACTATACAAAAAACAAGAAAAGTACATAAAATTAACAAAAAGAACTTGTAAAAAATACAAAGCAACAAAGTTAAATAATAAACTTGATTACATTTAAAAAAAAGAATTTGGATAGTGTAACCTGTTGTTGCAGGTTGTCTTATTGTTAATAAAGATGGAACCGCTATAAAAAAATAAGGGTGACCAACTAAAATAAAAAAAACCAAGTGCAATGTAAATGTAAATGTATTTTTTAATTTTACTATAAGTAAGTGTAATGTAAATGTAATTTTAACTTTTCCACCGTAGTGTTATGTGTTAACTCTAGTGGGAGCATTAACTATGTGTAATTAATCTAGAAGATAATATGCTTCGGTGTAAGTTAACTGTAATTTCACAGTAATTAAATATAATGTAACTTTAATTTTAAATTCAAACATGACATGCTGTCACACCCTCAAAATCCGCTAACGGGGTTTTACCGTCAGGCGTGTGACACAACCAGGATCTCAGATAAGCATCAGTTACACCAAACGACTCGATAATTACAAATCATACAAGTTGTTTAATTTTAATAAAACAAACCAAATATATTTAAGTTGTAATGAAGCGAAAACAGGAAAACATTTAATAATAGTTTTGGAACACACAAACATGGATCCAATCCAATTTATGTAAAATAAAGGCTAATTAAATCTTGAAAATAGTTTGAGATGAACGCGGAATGACATGCAGTGGATGCTGTGCTCCTAGACGTGCCACATCAATGTCCTGAGAGAAAACATGCAAAAATCTCAGTACAAGACTGGTGAGTTCACAGGTTTATCAGAAAACAGTAATTATCAGTAATGAAGTTCCCGGATTATGTAATCCGTCAAGTATGTAATTCCCGGATTATGTAATCCGTCAAGTATGTAATTTCCCGGATTTAGTAATCCGATAAGTATAATGAAATCCCGGATTTATTAATCCGATAAGTATAATGAAATCCCCGGATTATTAATCCGATAAGTATAATGAAATCCCCCGATTTATTAATCCGATAAGTATAATGAAATCCCCGGATTTATTAATCCGTCAAGTATAGTGAAATTCCCGGATTTATTAATCCGATAAGTATAATGAAATCCCCGGATTTATTAATCCGATGAGTATAATGAAATCCCGGATTTATTAATCCGATAAGTATAATGAAATCCCCGGATTTATTAATCCGATAAGTATAATGAAATCCCCGGATTTATTAATCCGATAAGTATAATGAAATCCCCGGATTTCTTAATCCGATAAGTATAATGAAATTCCCGGATTTAGTAATTAAAGCATATAATGGGTAGCTAGTCCATAATGATCACTATGTGTATAAGGCGCGGCTGAGCTGACATGTAATCAAATAATAAACCAGGCCCGGATGTGGATCACACCACAACACTTGTAATTAGGCTAACCGTTCACCCGTTTGACGAACGTTGTGCTAGCGCGACTAGCCGGGTGGGGTATGTCAATTCCAGTAGTACTACTAACAATTACCTCGCTAAGTCCATATTAACGGTCCGTTGGGCGAGTATACACCATAGTATCAAGTATATGCAGTATTACAAAAATCCAATATAATGTAACGTTTATGAAAACAGCATGTTCTCTCCCCCAAAAGAGTATATAAGTAAAAGTGGGGCTGTAAACTCACCTTGAATTGATGTAATAAAATGAACGGAAGCTTCAACGAATAATGCACGACCAACACGATCAACACCTATTATTAATTGTAATTAAGTTTTTAAAATGTGCTCAACGCGAATAATTACATTTGGTCGGATTCGGGTCGGTTCGGTTAGACGCGCACGATTAAATATATCTATATTCTTTGTAATCTTTTGAAATGAATATTATTTAACATTGATTATGATTACACATAATCCAATAATAATTTAATTAAAGTATAAAAATATAATCTATAATTACGTTGTAATTAATTGTGAAACTAAAAGATGTATAATTTCTATGATTTCCTCAATTATTTCATAATTACCCATAATTTAGAGTTCATTTTTATAAACATAGTTATTTAACATATTTATAAATATTATTTTATAAAAGAACTATTAAGGTTTTTAAATAAAATAAATTTACAGAAATATTTATTTAACCTTTTAAATAAGAAGAGTTTATAAAATTATTTTTTTAATTTTTAAAAATTTTTATTTATTTTTCAGAGGCTTAAAAAGCGTTAAAAAAATTAAATGATGTGGCCCGGGGTCGAACCCGGGACCTCAATGTTGAGATGGAAACATGGAACCAGTGAACCAAAGGCCGCAATCGTGGTAGACTTTAGTTCCAATTTCTTTTAAACACAGTTACAAACGATCCCCAAACCATATGAGCCCTAGAACCGATTTCAATCCAATTGAACACCTAATCGATTCGGTTAGCGATTAGAAACATGGGGCTTTTGTTCCCCATGTAAAACCAAGTAAATCAGTGTATTAATTACCCGTTTTGAAGTTGTTTTGGTGATGATCAGTCAAAGAACAGGTCGCGGCTCGTGAAGAATTGGTTCGAGATGAATTCGATGACTAGAATCAAATTAACTTCTAGGAAAGCTTCGAATGAGGTCCCTAATGCAAAGCCCTATGTTATTTGTGAAGATTGAAGCTCGAATGGTGTTGTTCGAGTATGGTGCAGGTGCGGTCGAAGGTGGTGATCAATGGAGATGTTTAAGTTCGTTTCAGATGCGATTGGGAATGTTAACAGCTTAAAAACAGATAAATGGTCCTTCCACTTCGATTAATTTGATTATTTTAGGTGTTTAGTGCCTAATTTGGTGGGTGGTCGGCCGAAGTGGAGGTGGTCGGTTTCGGTGGTGATTGCACTCACCAATTCTTAAATTGAAAGTTGGTCCACGTTCGATTCGTCCACAGAAATATGTCGGGGATTTTATTCGGATCAAAACCGCGTTTGTTGGTGAGTTTTGGCTCTCGCCGGAGGAATGGCCGGAGGTGGCCGGACGGGGGAGAAGGGTCGACGGGAAGGGGGGGTTAAGAAATGGTTTTTGAAAAATTACAGAAATGGTCCCCCAACTTTCCAACTTTATTATTTTATGTATTAAAATTTTAATTTCAAGTTTCAAAAATTACAAAACCACCCCCTGGTCTTTATTTAATCCAAGTTTAATAATTTTTTTTAAAATTATTATTATTAATGACAATGTTATTATTATTATTATTATTATTATTTATAAAATTAATAAAAAATAATATAAAAATCACATAAATATTTTATGAAATAAATCACGATTTTTTTCGGGTTGTCACATCATCCCCCTGTTACAGGAATTTTCGTCCCGAAAATTAAGATGTACTGGCAACATCCTTGATCCGGCTAGGATACTTGCGCATCATTTCGTCCTCTCGTTCCAAAGTGAACTCAGGACCACGCCGGGAGTTCCACCGAACTCTGCCAATCAGAATTTTTCTATGCTTACGTTGTTTAACTTTCCAGAATATAATTTCGTGATAAGACCAACAATGATAAGAAAGGTTATCCGTCGGAATTTAAGAATCCCAAACGTCACCATATGAAACGACCTTAACGCATATCTTGTGAATATGTATTTCTCCTTTGACCAACCATCGGTCTAAGAATAATACGCTATACGAAGATCATGAAATGGGTCCACAATGATGGTTAAGAATATTATTAAAACAGAAAATGAATCAATCATTTAGAATAACGATTGATGTTTTAACGTCATACCACGGTGTACGAATATTTGAAATAGATGCAGGTTAATTCTCGACGTTGTGAGATAATGGGTTTGCTATTACATAAAGATTACTCTGAACCTTTCCTTGGTGGGTAAACTTGATAGCATTGCTGATCAAGTGGGTGAGAATTTGTCTAATCCGTAAAATATCACCATTAACCTCCACTAGGACATCACCTCTTCTTGGCCTAAATTTTGTGGCCTCCAACCTCAGAACTCCTGACTCAACTTTGGAAAAGTCGAGGATGTCACTAATTAGTTGATGGACTAGATCATCAGAAGACAACATGACACTTAAAAGTTGTTTCTGATCTTTATCAAGTTTTGTTGTTGATAGAATTTCTGCTATGCTAACGACCCCTGATAATGGAGATCTTATCTCGTGTGACATGGTTGCTAGCATTTGTTTTGCTCTCATCGTTTCCTCTGTAATATGAACAGTTTTATTAAGTTTTGTCTCCTTGGCCTTCTGTACAGCTATTTCTTCCCTTAGTTTTACCATCATTTCTCTCTTTTTCACCTGATCAGTGATTTCCATGCTCATGTAATTAAACCAATTTCCTCCCCATCCTTGCTAAACACGGGTTCAACATATATTAAGAATGTTTTGGCTCCAAATAACTCAGTCTCAAAAGTATTTCCTTTCTTTGCTGGTAACTCTCTCCAGAACTTCTCTTTTAAAGTCTTGTTCAAATCCAAGATAGAATTTTAATGATTTTCAAGCTTAAGGATTCAAAAGCGATTCAAGAAGTGACTCGAACAATAGGAAAACATGCTTTGCAAGGTAGCAATACTCAAGTACGTTTACATACGCAGTTTCAACAAAACATAAGCACAGTTGAGAACATTTGTATGACTAGAAAGTCATGAACATAAGTTGACAATATCTTCAGCAGAGAGATTGTTTTAGGAAGGCTACCATCGCACAATCACGTTTTGATGATAGCTCAAAATGAAAGTCGATAGATAAGGAATAAATGATTCCATATGGCTAGGTCAAATGAGGATAAAGGAAGATAAATCAATTTAAGAAGTTAAGTGCTCCAAGCTTAGAATAAAAATCAACCTAAAACGATTGGGTCTCCTTTCAGGTTCAGAGATTATGCTTTGGTTTGATAGGTCGAATCACCTTCTCCTGACGGACTATCTTGGTTTCCTTCTTCGATAACCAATTCATATGGTATTAAGTCTATGTCAAGGCCATGATCTTCGTGTACTTTTGTGTAACCTCTAATTATTACCATTGGTTATTTTAACAAAGTAAATAATTTCTAAACAACTAGGGTTAATGCTAAGTTAAAGAATAATTCCAGAAGAATCCAAGCTTATTATCATCCCTGGTATCAAATAGATGTGTAACTATTGATGATAAGGTACGTACATGTAACAACATTTAGTCTTGTCGAATGTGGTTTGCTTCAGTCGTAAATGTATGACCGTGTGATGTATTACTTTGACTTATATGACCTTTATTTCCATAATTTAACTGTTCTTACTTTCTAGCTATAGCCATTTCCTAATTCTGATTGTTTCTAACTTGTCTTGGGGTCCTAATCGACCTAGGGCACACTTATGGTAATGGTCGGAACTCTAACCTTCTTAATGTCCCCATTTAGCGCATGTTAACTTAATCGTATTAACCAACATAGCTAGGTTCACAACATTGGCATTCTTGTCTACCTTACCGCTAGATTGCTTGTTCGACCCTCCAACTTCTTTCTACTACTCACTAGATTTTCCCAGTGTCCTTCCTAATTCTATTTGGTCTAATGTCATAAGGTATGACATCAGCTTTGTCAATGCGTGGAGTTTATCAGTATAAAGAGCACGACCTAACCCTACTATTGCATGATTTTAGAATTACCATTCTAACTTTTGCATTTTATTAACCCTACTATTGCACGATTTTAGAATTACCATTCTAACTTTTGCATTTTATTCCTTAGGTAATAGTACTCAATCACCAAGGCTTTGAACTTATCTTAAGTCATTTGCATCAATTGAACTTATCCTGTTTGGACTTATCTTAACTTAGCTTGAACCTGGGTGTTCCACCAGGTTAGTGCCTTGCCCCGTAGTGAACACATGGCATACCTGATTCATCAAATCCATGAAGACAGCTGGTGCATTGGTCAACCCGAACGGCATGACCAAGAACTCATAGTGTTCATATCGTGTTCTAAACAATATTTTCGGCATGTCATCTTTACAAACCCTCAATTGATGATAGTCCGATTGAAGATCGATCTTTGAGGAGTACATTGATCCCTGCAACTGATCGAAAAGATCGTCGATCCTGGGAAGGGGTTATCGATTCTTAACAGTCAAATTGTTTAATTCCCGATAATCTTGTCAAGTACAGAGTGTTATCCATGATTTGAGTATCAAAGATATGGTTATTAACGAAGAGTTAATTAACCGGAGTTGTACAAAGGAAACGATTGAGAAGGAATTTACTTGGTCAAGGAGCGATCGAAGGAATCTATGTACAATAATCTAAAATCCGATGAAGTAGTATTATTAGAGTATGTCGCGTCTCTTGTCTACTGATGTCGTATTAGCCGGCGTTTTTGTCTTTCAAAACTCAATCCAACAAGTTGTGAATAAGGGTGCGTATAGCAAATGTGACATCGACAGACGTATGGAATAAAAGTTGGGTTAACAACATAAGTCCTTAAGAGAGTTCTTATAAAGCCCTTATTAATCCAAACAAAATCAAGTCAAACAAATAATGATAGGGTGTGATTATCAAGGGTCTTCTCAAAGTACTAATATGTGATATAATGCCCACAACGTTCTTAAATAAGTATACCATAGATAGTTTGTAGGACAGGCTATGTACTCATAATCAATAATGCACTTAAAGTATTCAATCAGTTTCTTAGTTACTGAAATACTAAGTGTAGGAATGTCTCTTAGAAGATAAAATTAATGTCATGATTGGAAATATCATGAAGGCTCTAAGTAGGACAGGACTTAAGTAATAGCAAGTGTTAGTAATGTTTTGTTACCCTTAACGAGGACTTACTAGAATTATGATCCTAGCACCCTAGGGTATAGAATAGAAAACTTGTAATACTCATGATCGTTACTTCTCCCACGTCCACGTCCTCTTCCAGACATTCTTTAAATTACCAAATATCAAAAGCTATCAGTCATATAAAAATAGACCTTTTGTCTTGGAATGAAAGGAAGAGAAATTCAAAGATTTAAAGAAATAGACAAGCTAGAGAATTAGTCCGAATCTGAGGGATTAACACAAATGTCATGGTTTGAATTTCGTCCAAATTCAAGGTAAGTGTGAGCATTCCTACAAGTAGAACTGATAAATAGTTTCCACATCAGTGGCTATGTTCTATGAGAACCGAGGCTTTCTTGCTCAACGTGTAGGAATGATGACTTATACTGACTACAATGTTACCACCCGACCAGACTTACCGGACTTAGCATGCACGACAGATTACAATTACGTGTGCACCCGTAATGGTAATTTGCTTTGCATGATCACCCCGGTTCCTCCTATCAGGCTAACATATCTTGTCAAGTACAGAGGTCATCAATGATAGAAGTACCAAATATGTATGTATTATATCAGGGTCGATCAATCAAAGTATACGTAAGGATCAGTAAAGTTTGGGAATCATTGACACGCCAAGGTAATTCGACCCATTTGCCTTAAAGACCTGTGTATTGACCATAGTTTATCACTCATCCCAGAAATCCCCAGGTAAGCATACCAGGTCTCGTAATGAGATTTATGCGATATGCTTGCCTTAGCCCGAGGGCCTTTTGCCAGGAAATTCAGAATACAGGTGTCTATGCGTCACACAAATCATGAAGCACATTCAGGCGATGTCAAATGCACACAAACTCTCCCGTGACTCACAGCAACTCGGAGTCACCATCCCGGTAGCCATATGCTCACAGGAATATGTTAAAGCAAAAATTCTTAGGCAACCAGTTTAGTAGGCATAACTTAGTAATCTATGTGTGTGTAACTAATGCAAATCCAACTATAGTCTAAAATGCGATGCAGATGAGATGCAAAGTTCATTTTAGTTCGCTATAACTAATGCTCTAATACCAATCTGTCACACCCTCAAAATCCGCTAACGGGGTTTTACCGTCAGGCGTGTGACACAACCAGGATCTCAGATAAGCATCAGTTACACCAAACGACTCGATAATTACAAATCATACAAGTTGTTTAATCTTAATGAAACAAACCAAATATATTTAAGTTGTGCGGAAGCGAAAACAGGAAAACATTTAATAATAGTTTTGGAACACGCAAACACGCGTCCAATCCAATTTATGTAAAATAAATGCTAATTAAATCTTGAAAACAGTTTGAGATGAACGCGGAATGACATGCAGTGGATGCTGTGCTCCTAGACGTGCCACATCAATGTCCTGAGAGAAAACATGCAAAATCTCAGTACAAGACTGGTGAGTTCACAGGTTTATCAGAAAACAGTAATTATCAGTAATGAAGTTCCCGGATTATGTAATCCGTCAAGTATGTAATTCCCGGATTATGTAATCCGTCAAGTATGTAATTTCCCGGATTTAGTAATCCGATAAGTATAATGAAATCCCGGATTTATTAATCCGATAAGTATAATGAAATCCCCGGATTTATTAATCCGATAAGTATAATGAAATCCCCGGATTTATTAATCCGATAAGTATAATGAAATCCTCGGATTTATTAATCCGTCAAGTATAGTGAAATTCCCGGATTTATTAATCCGATAAGTATAATGAAATCCCCGGATTTATTAATCCGATAAGTATAATGAAATCCCCGGATTTATTAATCCGATAAGTATAATGAAATCCCTGGATTTATTAATCGATAAGTATAATGAAATCCCCGGATTTATTAATCCGATAAGTATAATGAAATCCCCGGATTTCTTAATCCGATAAGTATAATGAAATTCACGAATTTAGTAATTAAAGCATATAATGGTTAGCTAGTCCATAATGATCACTATGTGTATAAGGCGCGGACGAGCTGACATGTAATCAAATAATAAACCAGGCCCGGATGTGGATCACACCACAACACTTGTAATTAGGCTAACCGTTCACCGTTTGACGAACGTTGTGCTAGCACGACTAGCCCGGGTGGGGTATGTCAATCCCAGTAGTACTACTAACAATTACCTCGCTAAGTCCATATTAACGGTCCGTTGGGCAAGTATACACCATAGTATCAAGTATATGCAGTATTACAAAAATCCAATATAATGTAACGTTTATGAAAACAGCATGTTTCTCTCCCCAAAAGAGTATATAAATAAAAGTGGGGCTGTAAACTCACCTTGAATTGATGTAATAAAATGAACGGAAGCTTCAACGAATAATGCACGACCAAACACGATCAACACCTATTATTAATTGTAATTAAGTTTTTAAAATATGCTCAACGCGAATAATTACATTTGGTCGGATTCGGGTCGGTTCGGTTAGACGCGCACGATTAAATATATCTATATTCTTTGTAATCTTTTGAAATGAATATTATTTAACATTAATTATAATTACACATAATCCAATAATAATTTAATTAAAGTATAAAAATATAATCTATAATTGCGTTTGTAATTAATTGTGAAATTAAAAGATGTATAATTTCTATGATTTCCTCAATTATTTCATAATTACCCATAATTTAGAGTTCATTTTTATAAACATAGTTATTTAACATATTTATAAATATTATTTTATAAAAGAACTATTAAGGTTTTTAAATAAAATAAATTTACAGAAATATTTATTTAACCTTTTAAATAAGAAGAGTTTATAAAAATTATTTTTATAATTTTTAAAAATTTTTATTTATTTTTCAGAGGCTTAAAAAGCCTTAAAAAAATTAAATGAGGTGGCCCGGGGTCAAACCCATATGAGCCCTAGAACCGATTTCAATCCAATTGAACACCCAATCGATTCGGTTAGCGATTAGAAACATGGGGCTTTTGTTACCCATGTAAAACCAAGTAAATCAGTGTATTTAATTACCCGTTTTGAAGTTGTTTTGGTGATGATCAGTCAAAGAACAAGTCGCGGCTCGTGAAGAATTGGTTCGAGATGAATTCGATGACTAGAATCAAATTAACTTCTAGGAAAGCTTCGAATGAGGTCCCTAATGCAAAGCCCTATGTTATTTGTGAAGATTGAAGCTCGAATGGTGTTGTTCGAGTATGGTGCAGGTTGCGGTCGAAGGTGGTGATCAATGGAGATGTTTAAGTTCGTTTCAGATGCGATTGGGAATGTTAACAGCTTAAAAACAGATAAATGGTCCTTCCACTTCGATTAATTTGATTATTTTAGGTGTTTAGTGCCTAATTTGGTGGGTGGTCGGCCGAAGTGGAGGTGGTCGGTTTCGGTGGTGATTGCACTCACAAATTCTTAAATTGAAAGTTGGTCCACGTTCGATTCGTCCACATAAATATGTCGGGGATTTTATTCGGATCAAAACCGCGTTTGTTGGTGAGTTTTGGCTCTCGCCGGAGGAATGGCCGGAGGTGGCCGGACGGGGGAGAAGGGTCGACGGGAAGGGGGGGTTAGGAAATGGTTTTTGAAAAATTACAGAAATGGTCCCCCAACTTTCCAACTTTATTATTTTATGTATTAAAATTTAATTTCAAGTTTAAAAAATTACAAAACCACCCCCTGGTCTTTATTTAATCCAAGTTTAATAATTTTTTTAAATTATTATTATTAATAACAATGTTATTATTATCATTATTATTATTATTATTTATAAAATTAATAAAAAGTAATATAAAAATCACATAAATATTTTATGAAATAAATCACGAATTTTTTTTTCGGGTTGTCACACATACCCTGATGTTAGTGTATGTAATTATTAGTAGTCGGATGTGATTTATTTTCTACTTTTTGTTAATGTTTATATGTTTACTATTTAGTTTTAATGTTTCTTACTGTTAATCATACGTTATTATAATGTTAATACATATCTATTATTATTATGACATTTAACACACAAGTGTGTGTCTTCTATTTTTTTAGTAGTAATTTGTAAAGCACATTGTAATCTGATGTAATGTGATGTAAAACATAGTTTCCGACCGTAGTAGTATGTGTTGACCCTAGCGGGAGCATTAACTAAGTGTAATTAATCTAGACATAACATGCCTAGGTGTAAGTTAACTGTAATTTCACAGTAATTAAATGTATTGTAACTTTAATTTTAAATTTAAACATGACATGCCCTGATGTAAGTGTATGTATAAATCAGTAGTCGGATGTGAATTATTTTTTTACTTTTTGTGAATGTTTATAAGTTTACTATTAGCTTTAATGTTGCTTACTGTTAATCATACGTTATTATAATGTACATTCATATATGTTATTATTATGAATTTTAACACACAAGTGTGTGTGCCTAGCGGGAGCATTAACTAAGTGTAATTTACTTTAGTAAATTGCAAAGCACATTATAACACCGTAGATACTGTATTGTAAAAAGTATAGTAATAAAATACACACTTCCCAGTAGTTTTTAATAGTAGTAAACTGCAAAGCACATTGTAATATGATGTAATGTGGTGTAAAAGTGTATGTAAAAAGTAATTTAAAACGTTGTCTTAATATTGATAAAGATTTAACACTATAAAAGAACACTAGTGACTAGCTACAATAACAAAAATGAAACTATAAAATATTACTAAAGATGGTTTACATCTTAAAAATAATAAGTGTAGCTTCTTGACAGTGTAACATAGTGTAACCCTGTTGTTACATGATGTCTAAATGTTTAAAAAGTTGTTACCACTATACAAAAAACAAGAAAAGTACATAAAATTAACAAAAAGAACTTGTAAAAAATACAAAGCAACAAAGTTAAACAATAAAACTTGATTACATTTAAAAAAAGAATTTGGACAGTGCAACCTGTTGTTGCAGGTTGTCTTATTGTTAATAAAGATGGAACCGCTATAAAAAAAAATAAGGGTGACCAAATAAAATAAGAAAAAAGGAAACTGTAAAAAAATTACTAAAGATTATTTAGAAACAATGGATAAGAAACAAAAAAAATGGATTTAATTAATAAGTATTTCATAAATAAAGAAGAAAATATCCTGACGACAAGCTTGAAAGAGGAGGGTTTCCCATATAGAAAAGAATTTTAAAAATTTATAGACTACCTCAAAGAGAAAAAGGAATAAATATTCATTAATGTTCATACAAACTGTTCTATCTATTTTTTTATTTGTAAGATGTATGTATTGTAAGTTGGTGCAACTATATTTTTGTAGCTTACAATATTTTTAAAACCAAAAAATTGTAAGTTGGTTCATACAAGCTATAATGTAATTTGGTGCATCAAAGTTCCTGGCCTTTTTACTACGAACGTTTTTTGTCTTGCCCGTTTTTTTCCATTTTATCGTTCATTTTACTCAATGATAAGAACAACTATTACAAACGAACTGATATTATTTTGATGGAAAAAACCCCAAATAAATCAATGTATGTTTCTTCTCAACAAACCCAAAATACAAGTTTGAAAACACACAAAACCAATGCACACTTCGATTTCAATGAGAAAGAAGAGGGATTATATCATTTCAAATGGTTTTGCAAAACAAAAAAGCAGTTGACTTTTGGAAATATGTGTTTGTGATTGATGTGACAATTGCTTTTTAGTACAATCATAAAGGTACTGTCATTTATTGTCTTCCAACACAAAATTACCTCTATACCCTTAATGTCTTATGAACGTGGTCCTTACAAGAATTTTATATTGCAGATTATTTTGTGCCTTTAGATCATAAAGTCATCTATAGATCAAAGGTCAAGAATTAGTTAAAGGGTTTTCACAATTAGTTAGAGTTCTCAATAGAACTACATCCATACTACTATATCATATATATATATATATATATATATATATATATTAAAAGGATAAGATAATAATTTTATTTAAAGTGTAATACGCTTATATAACATTTTAAGCAGAGTTTTGTATAAATAGTTTCACTTTTACCTAATTAACTTCTTCAAATTATTATATTATTTAATACACATTATTAATACACTATTTAATAGCGTGATATTATTTAATTCACTTTATTAAATTTTATTTTATTTAATAATTAAATTGATATTTAAATTTATAGCTACTAATCATATTTTTATAACTAAATACTATTTAAATTAAGTATTATTTTATTTAATACTTATATCTATACTACTATATAATACATCTCTTTGGATAAAGATGTAAGTTTGCTAAGCATATATGTCACACCCTCAAAATCCGTGTGCGGGGTTTTACCGCGAGGCGCGTGACAAATCAGGATCTCAATCATTAGTTACTCAAAACGACTCTATATGAACTAATAAACAAAATCAAAATTTAACTTTAAAATGTGCGGAAGCGTTTAAATAATCTGAAGACTCAAATCTAAGTAACATGTAAAGGAAATGCGCAAAACATACGCGCTCAATCATAATGTAAAACCCAAACATATCTGTTTAAATTGACATAAATCAAGATAATATTTAAAACAATGCAGACAACTCAACAATGCTAACGTGTGAGTGCTCCTAGGCAACTGGCAACCTTAACCTGAGAATAACATACTAAACAAGTCAACACAATGGTTGGTGAATTCATATGACCCAGTTGACCCGGACCCGTTGGTGAATTCATTAACTTGACAAGAACAAGTGAAAAGACAACCTTCAGAGGTTACCTAGAACACACGAGTACATAAGTACATGTACACAGAAATCCTAAAGAAACCCTAAGTGCTCTACAATCAAAAGACTCAAGGTTTTACAAAGACAAAACACATATGACCCAGTTGACCCGGACCCGTTGGTGACATATTAGTTGAAATATAGTTTAATCATGTATGACTACTTAACATACAAGAGTATCATACAAATTATCCACGTGTATCATATTGTCAACCCAAGTTCTACCTAGGTCATCATACCACATTAGATCATCATACAACTCATGTGAATCTCAAACAATCAGCATGCACAACAATGATCAATTCAATCCCAAATATGATTCCCTAATCACTCACCATAATCCATCATTATGTATAATAATCAAGAACCTAAATACCCTAAATGATAAATCAAGTATCCATATAACCCAATTAACACATTTCACCATATTAGATGTAATACCTCAAACTTTAATATAATAGTTTTACATGTACAAAATATGAAAAGCTTTCTTTTATATATTGTCATATGAGTAAGACGACTATTTGGATGATGGCATGTGACGTCAAGATTTTTCTATTTTCAAAAAGCGTTAAATAATAATAAAATATTTAATTTTCGATCTCACTTCATTTTTAACGAAACCTGGGTCGACTCGTAGAGAAAAATAAGCCCATCTCAACGGCATATTTGAAGTTTTATAAGATGTTATACTTAAAAAGTTATAAGAGAAAAATGAAGTAAGCAGCTGAATTAATTATAAGTAAGCAAGCAAGCAGGCTGGTCAATAAGTAAGCAAGCAGCCAGGCACATCACTTTCATCCCACATCGCTTGCAATATAATTTCAGGTGCCTGCCTGCTTACTTATAAATAGAAACCTTAAGGTTGAATTTAGATTATAAGTTTTCTCGGGAACGCTCTAGTATTAAGAGAATCCCAACTAATCGATACCTCGTTGGGTATTGTTATTAGTCGTTTTTGGAGCTCGGGTAGGAGCGCGAGTAGGGAGACTCTACATCAGATTGTCGTAGATAGGTTTAAGGTATGTTATCGTTTAAGTTTATGTCAAGTTAATTATTATTTATTTTAGTATTATTATTATTATTAGGATTAGGATTAGTATAGTATTATATTTTAAATTTTAGGGTTATTGTTAGGGTTGGATTTTAGGTAGCCTAGCCTTAGTTAGGCATGGACTGATCACCCATGCTTAAACAAGGTAACACTAGCTAATATCCAACCATGACAATGACTAGTTAATTGTACCATCGCCTAACCTAGGATTACTTAAACTGTATCAGGACCTTGAGATATCACCAGATCTGTAACACCTGGATATTTTCTTTATAGCCGACGAAGGAAGAAAAAGAAATAAAGTCCAAAGTCGGGGGACCAAATTCGCCAACATGAAAAGTCGGGTAAGTGGGGGTATTTAAAGGAGAGGGCAGCCCTTACCCTCTCCCCACACCCACACAACTCAGCCAAAAGCGAGAAAGAAGAGAGAGAAGGGAGAAGAGAAGAAGAAAGCTTGGTTCGAGCGGGTTCGAGTGAGCAAAATCATCGTGTAGCGAGTCAACACGAAGCTCTTCTTCTTTTTGTAGTTTGTGTGAGTTCTAGGACCCTTATTTTACTTGTTTTCAACTGATTTGGGGCTGGAACACATAGTAAACCTGTTTTTGAATGTGTGTGTGTGTTTGACTCATTTGGGTGTGTTTGACTCATTTGGGTGTGATTGTGTTTGATGCGTTTGGAGTATGTTCTTGGGCTTGCTTGTGCTTGAATGGTGTTGTAGTATGCATTCCTAAGGTTTAGGATGGTTGATTTGGGCTTAGAATGGGTTTGGATGAGCTTGGAGGTCGAAAATGGCAGATTGGGATCGGGAGAGCTGCATTTTGCACCAGTTAGGGCTGGGCGACCGACTGGAGGCCATACGATCAACTGGAGGCCATACGACCGACTGGAGGGCGATTGGGGTTCAGTCGCACAATTGAGTTTCAGTCGCACGACTGGGGGTCCAGTCGCATGGGGAGTCATGCAACTGAGAGCCCAGTCGCATAGGTGCTCATCCGCATGAGGTCCATTCGCATGAGGTCCATTCGCATAGTGTTCATTCGCACGATTGAGAGTCCATTTACACGATTGGGTGTTCATTCGTATAGGTGTTCATCCGTATTGGTCCATTCGCTTGGTGTTCAGTCGCATGGTGGTTATGCGACTGAAAGGTGCCCATACACCCAAATAGGGCTGTTGCACCCGAGGAAGAGCATAGGTAAAGTACTGACTTTCGGGGGAAAGTGCAGGAGTAAGTTTTGACATGGAAGTTCCCGTAGGTACATGTAAGATGACCTTTGGAGGTCTTAGAGGGTATGTAGGGCATGATGATGATGTTGCATGTTTATGCGTGATGTATGTTATATATGAATGATGATGCCCTGTATAGTAATGCTATAGTGTATGTTGATGTTCCTTACTATGATGTATATACATCTTTCCCGTGGCTTTATGTGTCATGTTAATGAATGAAACGAAAGTATTATGTAACGTAAAGTGAAAGATAATGAAAGAGGAACATGATGAATGAATGCTTGTATTAATAATGAATGAGAGTAATAAAGACTTGCAAGCAAATATAGGAGGCGAGCAACCTTGTTGTTGCAACAGACTCGAAATAGAATCCTTGTCTTGCGACTTCAGTAATCATGGCTGTGTGCTACGAAGAGGGTAAAATCCTGATACTGGGATCAACCATTGTATAGAACCATCGCTGCATATCCTAGGTACTGTGGCCAGGAGGGTGCGGTGCGCCGATATAGAAGGTCTATGATAGGCCTAGGCCCAGTACCACGGTACAGAAGGATATTACATGTGATAATGGTACACATAAACTCTACCTTAGGTGTTGTGGCCAGGAGGGTGCGGTGCGCCGATATAGAAGGTCTATGATAGGCCTAGGTCCAGCACCACGAAACAGAAAGGCATTGTATATAGTGATGGTACCTCTAAACTTTACCTTAGGTACTGTGGCCAGGAGGTGCGATGCACCGTTATAGAAGGTCTATGATAGGCCTAGGTCCAGTACCACGAAACAGAAAGGTAATGTTTATAGGTGATGGAAAGAAAAGAGTTAAAGATGAAATAGTAAGATAGTTAAAGACGTACAAAGAATGAAGGAAAGTTAAAGAATGAACGAATGATAGTAATGAACGGAAGGATATAATGATAAGATATGAAACGGGATCCTTGTCACTCGACCTCCATAATCATGGCTGCGTGCCGTGAATAGGGTAAAGTGTGACAAGACCTATATAGAAACAAAGATAACGAATGATGAAGATAATAATGATATTATCTATGTATACGTATGATGTGTGATAGCATTAAAGTAAAGAAACGGTTTTAAATGAAAGTAAAGTATGTTTTATTATAAAAGTAGAACTCACTTAGCAACGCTGACTTTTTATGTGTTTCCAGTTGACAGGTAAGGTTGCTGAGGATGGCACGGGGTGGCTACTCAACTCTTTTGGATGGCATCCATTTATATAATGCTTTTGTGATGTAATGTAACAATATATATATTTTGTAATTGACCAACGATGTATTATTTTGCAAAAGCTTTTATGATGAAATGAGATGTCATTTTGTTCGATTCCGCTGCGATGTTTATTAAAGTTAATAGAAAAGTATGTTTAAATACGATGATGACCAGCTGTAAGCGTCCCGGGATCGGGGCCTTAAAAGACCGTACTAGGAATTGATTATCAACTGTTGAGCAATTGTTAAACAGGTGAGTTATCAGGACTGTTTTCAAAACTGTGATAATATACTCGTTCTGTCTGTACTGGTAATAATTATAATGCTTACATATATGCATGGGTCGGAAGGGGTATACAGGATCCTGATATATTTAATGGGGTGTGTCAAACTGACTGAAAAGATGATAGGGTTCCTCGTTTGCATCAGACACATGCTCATACCTATTTGACGGCTGTGAGGGCCTGACAAACCCATCGTCGGTGGTTGTGGAAAAACCAAGGAAGGCACTGTGCCTATGGACCCAAATATCACAACCCATATTGTATGCATGTCAAAGTTAATTTTATAAACTGTATAGCATGAGCTCACCAGCATTAGCTGACGTCTTTTTGAGTATATGATCACAGGTAATCAGTGAGACTACTCTAGGAATAATGACGAGACAGTGAAATCTGGAGCTGTAGAAGTTTATAGTTGTTTGATATTGTAATTAAATAATGTATTATACTCAGAACGTTGTAAGTTTGAAATGAAAACTCAGTTTGCTTTCGCTGTAAGTTGTATCAAGTGTGCACATCCGCCCGAGTCACGGGTGGGGTGTAACATTAGACATCATTGATATGTGAAAAATTACACATGTTAAGAATACATATCTTTTCCCATTTTAAGTGATTTTTGTTTCAAATTAATCTTTAGCGATACTTAATTGTGATTAATTTGATTTTTGTAGCTTCGAATGGTGGTTTGATGATTTCAAAAGAAAAAAGCCAAAGAATTCATGAAGAGTTTGGAAGTTTAGAGGCTGTCATGGCCATGACAGGAGCTGTCAAGACCATAACAAGCTGCAGACCCCCCTTTTTGAGCGCATTATGGCCATGACAAACTGGGTCATGGCCATGACACGCATCAGGCCCCCTTTTTAACCCCTTCTTCTTCTTCATTGAGGGGAGGACGATTTTAGAGGAGAAAACCCTAGTTTTTCTTCATCTTTGAAGGAGATTTGAAGGAAGTTTCTCAAGAGTTCAAGAGAGGTTGAAGATCAAGCATTTCAAAGAAAGATTCAACTTCACACAACCCATCCTCACTCATCTTTGGTTTGAAAATCTCTAGACCTAACATGTTTTCTTCCATTTCTATGAGTTTGGTTGTGGCTTTTGTAAGCCTCATGGGCTAAATACTCTTAATCACTTAGATTAGATGAAGCTTAGCATACTTTGACATTTTGTATGAAACCCTTGGTGGTGTTTATGTCAATGCTCATTACAAAGCTATGAATGTCCTTTAATGGTGGTGTGCTCTTATTTAACTTGATGAAATATTGAATCTTGTGGGTGTTGCAACCACATTATGTTGGAAAACCGTGTGTGTTGGAACATTTATTCATAAATTGCATAACCTAGTATGTAGTTTATGGCATTTGACTAGAAATAGTGAATGAATGGTTAATATCTAGTAAAGTTGAACAAGTATGCATCCTTATACATGTGTTTGTGAAAACCGTTGTGTTTGTTATGAATACCTCCTAACTTTGTTATGTAAAACCATAGATAATGCGCAAATTTACGGTTCATAAATTCATGTTAGGATATTCATAAGTTGAAGGATATACATAGGTATTGTTACATTACGCGAATTAAGGTGGTTGCCACGTGTTCATCGTGTTAACTTTCCAAAGATTTATGGGTTTGGTATCCTTGACGGGAGTCCAAATCATATTTAACATTGGCATAATATTATCATTAGTTCTTCATGGCATAACTTTAGGTGGCTATTTTGTATTTATCGTCTTAGCTTTCCAAGAGTTATATAATTAGATAACTTTGACGAGAGTCTAGTTTATATCCATGTTTCGTGTGTAGAAAATGATCTCACGATAGGTTCATGCATGTCGTCATTGTTTTGCTAAGCGGATTCAAAGTCTAAGTGATACCTTCCTCTGATTGGTTATCTTCATCTTTATCTACTTTCTTCAATTAGCTTAATTGTTAGTTAAATTAGTTAATGATAATATTCACAAATCCTCTTTCATCGGCTAGATAATGATAAAGACTTAGTATCAGGAGCTCTCGTGTCCATGGATCGATACTTGTTTCTTACCAAAAGCTATACTACTATTCGATAGGTACACTTGCCTATTGTGTGTGTAGTTAGTCATAAGGTGAAAATCATTTTATAATTTTAAAGCTTAATTGTGTAAAATTTGTTACTAAAGTTTATATATCAAAACACACATCAAGTTTTTGGCGCCGTTGCCGGGGACACGGTAATTCTGAGAAAGATCCGAGTCATTACTTTAGCCAATCCTTTGTATTTACTATTTTAATTTAATATAATTATTTTGTTACCTTTATCTTTCTTTACGCGTTTGGTAGTGTTTGTGTTTCAGGAAGCTTATGTCCGCATCTTCACCGGTTGATGATCTTGTAGAGCCTTATTCTGAACCCGAAAAAGTAATCAGGAGAAACTTGAGGGCAAGATCCCACAAAGTAGCACAAGAAATCGAAGGTGAAGCGACGAGGCTAGAGTACTCAAACGAGACCGAAAGTGAAAAAGAGGATACAAACGGAACAGAAAGTGAAGAAGAGCACACCGAAGACACAATGGCGGGGCAAGAAGATAGAAGAACAATCTATGATTTTGCCAAACCATCTTTAGAAGGTGCAAAACCTAGCATTGTACGACCGAATGTGCAAGCAAACAACTTTGAGATCAAGTCAAGCACAATTCAAATGATCCAAAACAATTGTCAATTTGATGGTCGTCCGGATGATGACCCAAACTTTCACCTTGCAAACTTTCTTGAGATATGTGATACCTTCAAGATTAATGGAGTTAGTGATGATGCAATTAGACTCCGATTATTCTCTTTCTCATTACGTGATAGAGCAAAGCAATGGTTGAACACACTTCCTGTTGGTTCCATCACCACTTGGAATCAAATGGCCGAAAATTTCTCTTGAAGTATTTTCTACCATCGAAAACCGCTAGATTAAGGAACTTGATCACATCATTCATGCAAGATGAAGGAGAATCACTATATGAAGCATGGGAAAGGTACAAAGATTCAATGAGGAAGTGTCCACACCATGGATTGGAACCTTGGTTTCAAATCCAAACATTTTACAACGGGTTATGTCCGGAAAGTCATCAGATTATTGATGCATCTTCACGAGGTGCATTTTGGGATAAACACCCGAGGAGGCACATGAGTTGATTGAAGATTTGGCTAACAATAGTTGTTCATGGCAAGCTCCAAGAACACGGCAACCCAGGCAGGGTGTTCATCAAGTTGATACATATCATTCTTTATCTGCACAAGTTGAAGCACTTACAAATCGAATGAATCAAATGCAGGTAAACAGGGCCCAAGTAGTTTGTGATATGTGTGGGGGACCACATATGAGTTCGGATTGTCAACAAAGGGAAATGTTCAACCCTCCGGAGCAAGTTGATTATATGGGAAGTCAAGTTCGTCCTCAAAATAACCCATATAGTAACACATATAATGCGGGTTGGAAAAATCATCCAAATTTTAGTTGGAAGGCAAGTGGTAGTAACCAACCCCCGGGATTTCAACCAAGACCAACATATCAAAACCATCAACAACAAGGCTATCAACCGTATCAACAACAAACTCACAATCAATTCCGCTCCCAAAATCAAAATCAATATCAACAATTCCAACATCAAGGATCAAGTAGTGGTTCACAATCAGAAAAGAAACCCAATTTGGAAGAGATGATGGCACAATTTCTATCTACAGCCGAAAGTCGTCATCAAAGTTCGGAAGCTCGTCACCAACAACACGAGATGGAATTGAGAAACCATCGAGCCACAATGCAAAGTATAGAAGCTCAAGTGGGAGAAATTTCAAGGCAATTATCCGAAAGGCAACATGGTGGTCTTCCGAGTAACACCGAGCCTAATCCTAAAGCTCATGTGAAGGCGGTCACGACTAGAAGTGGCAAGACCACTCATTCGGATAACTTAGCTTCTACATCCGAGCCAATTGGTGAAGAGGAAGTTGAGGTTCAAGACGAGGTGCAACATACTAGGCAAAGCCCATCAAGTACCGCACAAGTCAAAGAACCATTGAGAGTTTACAAGCCCACTATTCCTTATCCCGGTAGATTGAAAAAGGAAAAGATGGAAGAACAATATGGTAAATTTCTTGAACTTTTTAAGCAATTGCATATTAACTTACCATTTGTTGAAGCTTTATCACAGATGCCAAAGTATGCCAAGTTTCTTAAAGACATTCTAACCAACAAGAAGAAACTCGAGGAGCTTTCGCATGTGACGTTGAATGAAGAATGCTCGGCGGTTTTGCAAACAAGCCACCAAAGAAAATGGCCGATCCAGGGAGTTTTACTATTCCTTGTTTAATTGGTAGTTTGTGTAAGGCCCACCTTTCTCAGGGAAGCCTCACAGTTGGCCATTCACAGCGAACATAGATTTAAAGCAATCATTTACTCATATGTGTATAAATATATATATTGCAGCGGAAAAATATACCGTAATTCAACCCATTACAACGTAGTTAAATTAAATTATAAACATTGTCTTTACACATCAAAACTATTTAAATGTCCTTTTAAGCTTTTCTTTATCGGGGATGCCAGTCTTTGAGTGCCAAGAAGCTTCCATTCCATGCTCACATCCCATAAGCTCTAACTCTTACCTGTCAACTGATATGCATACAAAAGTCAGCTTCGCTGAGTGAATTCTAGGTTTACTTTGCTAAATAACTTGCGTAAGAGATATTAGCTTTATCCGTTGAAAACAATCATTGTCTATCAAAATATAAATACACACAAGCTATCACTTTATCATTACTTTATCATTTATTGTTATTTATTACTCTTCTTTATCCGTCAATTCTCTGTCACTATCGGTGCCTAGGCTCGCCTAGGACTTTACCGACATGCCAATTAAGGACTTACTGCCGTACCCGATCAGGCCATTATTGTCATGCCAATTCAGGACTTACTGACCTGCCTGTTCGAGCATACTTTATCACTTTATCACTGGTGAGGGTACAACGAATGCAACCCTCCTTTATCAATTGCTTGCAAGGCTTTACTTTATCACTTTATCAAGGTACATGTTATGGGCCTCATAACCTTTCTTTATGTTTCACTGTCATGTTTAAGTTATACATAATATAACACAACACAATACATAATAAGAAGCAAACTCTTAGTCTAAGCATTCACATTTCATCAATCATGAGAGATGTACCAGATAACTGACCCTCCGCGGGACAGCGGGGGTTCGGGGGCGGCAGCCCCTGATAGCGGGGTTCTAGGGGCGGCAGCCCCTAGTGGGGTCCAAGGGGCAACGCCCCTGGCTGGAAAATTTGCTTTCTTAATAAAAGGGCACATTTTTCTTTAGGAAATTTGCTTTCTTAATAAAAGGGTCTTATAGACCGTCATCATAAAAGTGTGTAATTTAGTATGCATATCACCCCAAAACATTGAAAACGGGTAAAGGAGGGGTCTAGAACTCACCTGAACTCGTCCAAGTAACTTAAATTTTAAGTCACTTAAGCTATAGCCTGAATACTCTAGCTGCACGAAAGTTAATATGCAAAAACATCATTTTCTTCATAGTTTCGCCCATAGTTTCGCTACAGCGAAACTACAATTTCGCTGGGCAGCACTTCTGCTAGTTTCGCTAGACAGATTCGCTGCCTTGAGCGCCCAACTTTCGTTGGAATTCCCTATTCTTGCGAAGTCTATAGGTCAGTCTAGGTCTTAGCGAGATTACCGGCGAAACTATAGTTTCGCCTCAGCGAAACTGTAGTTTCGCTGGAACTTCTCCTAGTCTCGCTGAACTAATGTGCAGTTTCACTGGATGAATACTTAAATTCGCTGGATCGGGGCCCAGTTTCGCTGGATAAACAAAAACTCAGATCCAGCCCGTTTTTAACCCAAAATCTTAACTTTTTACGTCCAAATCCTTAGTTTACCTTCCATGAACTCAAATCTAAGCTTTTTACACGTTTTTATACGTAAAAATTCGACCTTTATGTGTTTCTTTAAACTTTTCAAAACCCCAAAACCCTAGAATCCGGGTTTGATCTACAGAGGGCCTTAGAGGTCGATTCTTACCTTGTTTTGTTGCTCTTTCCTTGTGTTTTGATGCTCCAATCCACCAGAACTTCAATCCTTCAAACCTTCAAGCTCTAAATCTTGAATTTCTTCACTTTCTCTCTCTACTTTCTCTCTCTATGAATTTGGTGGCTAGGGTTTGAAATGGTGAAGATGGAGCTGTTCATGCATGTTTAAGGGCTGATTAGGGCCCTTAAACCCATTAAGCCTAGCCCATTAAGACTAATTTTATCCATAGCCCACTAATTTACCCCTTTATTTCTTAAATTAACCCTTAAAAGCCCATTATTATTTAGTGGCTTGTTTCGGGAAATTTCGGGGCGTTACAGTTTGTCTGTTAGCAATGCATTGGCCGACTTAGGTGCTAGCATCAATTTGATGCCCTACTCGGTATTTGCAAAATTAGACCTAGGTGAGCCTAGACCGACCCGAATGAGCATCCAACTTGCCGATCGATCTGTAAAGTACCCTAGAGGCATAGTTGAGAACATGTTGGTTAAATTGATAAATTTGTGTTTCCGGTTGATTTGTAATTCTTGACATGGATGAAGATAAAAATGTACCACTTATCTTAGGTCGCCCATTCTTAGCTACCTCTAGAGCCTTAATTGATGTATGCAATGGTAAATTAACTCTAAGGGTAGATGAAGAAGAGGTAGTCTTTGATATTAAAAATTCCATGCAACATTCACAAAATCATGATGATTCATTATATTTTATTGATACTATTGACTCATATGTGGATCATTATCTGCAGGAAAGTTGTGAACAAAATGCTTTGGACACACAATTGCTTGATGGGGAGAACTTTGACATTTGTCATGTGCAAGTTGTTGATGAGTTAGCTTGCTCGTTAACCAATGAACCATCCTCAAGTCCAAAAGTATTTGAAGTATCGGAAAGAGATGAAGCAATTAAGGCTAAACCATCTGTTGAGGAACCACCATCATTGGAACTTAAGGAGCTACCATCTCATTTGGAGTATGCCTACTTGGATGAGGATTCCAAATTACCCGTCATTATCGCTACCGATTTGACGAATGATGAAAAGGTGAAGCTCTTAGAGGTGTTAAAGATGCATAAGAAAGCTATGGCTTGGAAGATCATGGATATAAAAGGAATACATCCTTCCTTTTGTACCCATAAGATCTTAATGGAAGATGAGTATAAGCCGGTGGTGCAACACCAACGTCGCCTTAGCCCTAACATGCAAGAGGTTGTAAAGAAGGAAGTAATCAAGCTACTTGATGCGGGCTTAATCTATCCGATTTCCGATTCCCCATGGGTTAGCCCTGTTCAAGTGGTACCAAAGAAAGGAGGTATGCCGGTGGTGACGAATGAAAAGAATGAGCTTATACCCACAAGAACCGTCATGGGTTGGAGAGTTTGCATCGATTATCGCAAGCTCAACGATGCAACAAGAAAAGATCATTTTCCTTTACCTTTCATTGATCAAATGTTAGAACGTTTATCTGGGAACATGTTTTATTGTTTTCTTGATGGTTTTTCAGGATATTTTCAAATTCCTATTGCACCCGAGGACCAAGAAAAGACGACATTTACATGTCCTTATGGCAATTTCGCATACAGAAGAATGCCATTTGGGTTATGTAATGCACCGGCCACGTTTCAAAGATGTATGGTTGCCATATTTCATGACATGATCGAAGACTCAATGGAGGTGTTCATGGATGATTTCTCGGTCTTTGGAAATTCATTTGATCATTGTTTAAGTAACTTGGAAAGGATGCTTGCAAGATGCGAGGAATCAAATCTTGTTTTGAATTAGGAGAAATGCCACTTCATGGTGAAGGAAGGCATTGTCTTAGGTCATAAGATTTCCAATGCGGGGCTAGAGGTAGATAGGGCAAAAGTGGAAACCATTTCGAAACTACCACTACCAAATTCTGTCAAAGCAATAAGAAGTTTCTTAGGTCATGCTGGCTTTTATAGACGTTTTATCAAAGACTTCTCAAAAATAGCAAGACCTATGACCCAACTTCTTGAAAAAGATGTGCCTTTTGTTTTTAATGATGAATGCTTGGTTGCATTTAATCTGTTGAAGAGAAATTAATAAATACACCCATAATGGTAGCCCGGATTGGAATCTCCTATTTGAACTAATGTGTGATGCTAGTGACTATGCAGTTGGAGCAGTTTTAGGGCAACGAAAGGAAAGACATTTTCATCTAATCTACTACGCAAGCAAAACCCTTAATGATGCTCAAGAGAACTACACAACAACTGAAAAAGAATTGCTTGCTGTGGTTTTTGCTTTTGATAAATTTCGTTCTTACCTTGTTTTATCGAAAACTGTTGTTTATACTGATCATGCAGCTCTCAGATACCTTTTTGGAAAACAAGATGCAAAACCGAGATTGATTCGATGGATCTTGCTTTTACAAGAGTTTGACATAGAGATACAAGACAAAAAGGGGGCTGAGAACGTCGCAGCTGACCATCTTTCTCGTCTCGAGAACCCCGTCTTTAGAAGAACTACGGGAATCCAACATAAATGACAATTTTCCACATGAATTTCTTTTGCAGGTTCAAGAGATTGATGATCATCCTTGGTTCGCAGATTTTACAAATACCTTGCGGGTGGGGTTCTCGTTAAAGGAATGACCTACCAACAGAAAAAGAAATTCTTTACTGATTTAAAGCACTACTTTTGGGAAGACCCATATCTGTTTAAGGTATGTGCAGATCAAGTGGTGAGAAGATGTGTGTATGGTAGTGAGGCGATGAGCATTATTCGCCATTGTCATGAAGGACCCACTGGTGGACATCATGGGGCTAATTACACCGCCAAGAAGGTTTACGACTCTGGATTCTATTGGCCCACCATTTTTAAGGATGCACATGCATTGGTTAAAGCTTGTGATGCTTGCCAACGAGCAGGTAACATCTCATCCCGTGATGAGATACCCGAAAACGGGATTCAGGTATGTGAGGTATTTGATATTTGGGGCATCGACTTCATGGGACCATTTCCATCTTCACGAGGACACAAATACATCCTAGTTGCTGTTGATTATGTCTCAAAATGGACGGAATCACAGGCATTACCCACAAACGATGCTAGGGTTGTTGTAAAGTTTTAAGAAAGTTGTTCACACGGTTTGGAACCCCCAAGGCCTTAATTAGTGACCGAGGCACTCATTTCTGTAACTCTTTACTTGAAAAAGCTTTATCACACTATGGTGTTCATCATAGATTTTCAACGGCGTATCATCCACAAACGAGTGGACAAGTGGAAGTCACTAAGAGGCCTTAAACGCATTCTGGAGCGAACAGTGGGGCAAAACCGAAAGATTTGGTCAGATAAGCTAGATGATGCTTTATGGGCTTTTCGAACCGCTTACAAAACACCAATAGGCACAACACCATTTAAGTTGGTTTACGGAAAAGCTTGTCATCTACCATTTGAAATTGAGCACAAAGCATATTGGGCTTTAAAATCAGTTAACCTTGACTTAAGATGTGCAGGTGAAAACAGATGGTTGCAGGTTCATGAGTTTGAAGAATTGAGAAATCAAGCTTACGAGAACTCTCGAATCTACAAGGAACGAACAAAGCAATCACACGACAATCACTTGAAGGATAACAAACAATTTCAAGTAGGAGTGCGTGTCTTGCTTTACAATTCAAGACTTCGGTTGTTTCCAGGAAAGTTAAAATCACGATGGACAGGTCCTTACCTTGTGAAACAAGTATTTCCATATGGCACTGTTGAAATAGAACATCCGGGCGGAAGAGTTTTCAAGTGAATGGCCATCGATTGAAACATTACATCGAAGGCCCGGTGGATGAGGAATTGGAGATTGTGAATCTTCACCCCCAAGAACAATTAATGCGGGGTCGAGTCAAGCTAAAGACTCGTTAATAAACTAAGCGCTTCCGGGTGGCAACCCGAGGGTTTGAATGTGATAGGGTATTGTATTTTCTCTTTTTAGGGTTCTAAAGTATTTTGATTTTTAGGAAATCTTGTTTTTGTTGTAGCATGATCAAACTCGAGATTTAATTACCGGCGTCACTCGGTAAGTATTTCTTAAGTGATTATGCTAATCATTCGAAAAACCAATAACTAAATTTTGAAATCATTATCTTTTGGTATAACCCGTTAAATATATATATTTAAAAGAAAAAAAATCAAAAAAAAAATTCAAATATTTATTTTATTAGGTAATTGTAATAGAATTAATGAAAAAAAAAATAGATGATAAGATAAATTTTCTTATTAATTAAAAAAGTTTTTGAAAATGTATTTGTCATGACCATGACACAAAAGTAATGCCCATGACCTTTGCATTGTCAAGAGCTCAAAAGCTACTGTCATGACTATGACCATTTTTGTCATGGCCATATCCTGGTCAAACTTTTAGGTAAAAAAAAAATTGAAAAGAAAATAACCTAAATCTCAGATCATCTTCTCCATCTTCTTTCATTCCCCACCTCCCTCTTTCTTCTTCTCTCAACCTCACAAATCAAAACCATACAACCACAACTCACCATAGCCGTCGCCCCCACTACAGCCACCGCATCCACCAGCAGCCTAACTTGGGCGACCTTGGGCGATTTCAATCCACCGCATCCACCACCAGCGTCCTACCAGCCACATCGCGACCACAACCACCACCTACAACCCAGCTGCCGCCTTCGCCAGCCAACCACCAGCAGCGACCACAACCACTTCCAGCAGCCAACCACCTCGCGACACCACCACCCCCGCGTGACACCCCGCAGCCACCACCACCCCGCGCGACCACCCACGCCCATCGCCACCTCCCTGCCGTCGCCACCCTCACCCACGACCACCAAGCCTTCCAATCACACCCACCGCAGCCACCTTCGCCAGCAACCACCTCAGCACAATCGACTCTTCTTGGAATTCAATCACGTTTCTTTTTCTCTTTAATCTTTCTTCTACATAGGTATATAACTAGCCATTTTTATTTCTTTTAGTTTCTTTTACTTTTTTAGTCCTTATTTTTGTTAGATTGAAAGAATGATGCTGATTTGTGTTAGATTCAAAGCATTTGCATGATAGGTTTTGTTGACAATTGGTTTGGCTTGGTGAAATTGAACCATAGTATGATATTTCACATGTATTTTGGGGTTGAATAGGTTACGGATATATATCTTTTTGTTGCAATTGTTGAGATGAGACTTGTGTTGTTTTGATTTAATTTGGTGCAGGTGTGTTTAATGATTCTTGTTTGAATGCATCAAATTAGCTCATACGACAATTGCAAATTCATATTGTTCCACTCTGGTGTGTAGTTACCATCGTTATAGCAAGCTCATTTCTACTTGTTGGATGACTAATTGGACTTGTTATTTCATCTGCGTTTTGGATAAAATCATGGGGCAGTGTTTAAAACATGTTATCAATTTCATTTTTGTGTTTTGAAGATTGTAAGTTAGTATATTTTGTCACACGAGTTTTGTAATTATTTTATGACCCTTTTGTGATATCAGTTCATCAACTTTTGTTTATGATATTTTGACGTGTGACTGTTGATGTGTGTGTGTATATATATATATATATATGCGTCTACATATACACACATATATTGTTTAAATCATTATCTCACATTTTCATTTTTACAGGTGATGGCGAATGACGATCTTCATCGGTTTCTTCAATTTGAGCAAGGCAGCGAGAGGGCTAAGCGATATGAAGCCATTCGCTTAAGGAACTTTGAGCTATCACGTACGATTTGCATGTCCACCTTGGAAGCTCTTGGAGAGAAGGCTCGTGTTGAAGCTATGCTCACAAAACCATGGCAACGTTTCTTCTCGATTCGTCAGCCTCAGTACAAAGAGCTAGTGTTGGAATTCTGTGCTAATTATCGGTTTGCTCACCCGGTTACTGACTTACATGATAAGAATGCCATTTCTTTCCGATTGGGTGGTAAGGAACGCAAGCTTTCTGTTGCTCAGCTTGGGGGCGCGCTTGGTATTTATACTAAATCTGAGCTGAAAAGATCGCCATTTCTTCAAAGTTTAAAGAAGGTTGATCAGGGAACTTTATCTGCTTTCTGGCGTGAAATTGGCACGGCCAATCATTCCCCAAAGCTATCGATGAGTACACAGCTGAAAGATCCGCTTCATCGTTATTTTCACCGTGTGATTTCACATTCGATCTGTGGTAGGAAAAACAGCAGGGGTGTGGTGACTCGTAAGGATTTGTTCTTCCTGTATTCTTTAATCAAGCAAGTGCCTTGTAATATGGCTTACGCTATGGCACAATTCTTCTCATCGTGCATCGGAACAAAGCCCGCTAGTTACATCTGTGGTGGTTCTTTCATTACACAGTTGGCTTTGTCTTTTGATTTCATGACTAATGACGTTATTTCAGGATTAACACCTTTATTTCCTACAACGGTTATTAGCACATCAATGCTGGAAAACATGAGTTTGGCTGCACAGTTTGGTGATGAAGGATGGAAGTTTATTGATGAAGATGGAAATCCATGGCAGCCTGCTCATCTACGTCGCGAAGAACCATCCGCGATTACCATTAAAGAAGAAGCACCAGCCCCTCCTCCACATGTTGACTTGGCGACGCGCATTGATCAAATTGCTCAAACTCAAGCGATACTTGTCAAATCCGTTTCTCAGATGTCAGATTCCATTCAGTGGATAGTTGAGGAGTTGCAGCAGGCTGCTCGTGCAGCCAGACGGGAGCCACATCCTTTCCCGCCCCAGCCTTCTGGAGATGATCTCATGGAGGACTAATTCTATTGAACTCTTGGTTACATGAATTGCGCGGCTGCTTTGTTTTATTTTTGGAATCTGATCGCGCGCGACCAGAAATTTTTGATAAGGGGAGTTCTTTTGTTCTCTTTCATTCTCACTTGCATGTTAATTGCATCTACTAGCATTGTTTTTACTTATTTTGGCACATTGAGGACAATGTATCATTCAAGTGTGGGGATGTTAGGGATTTTTGTTTGATTTCATCAAAACCACCGATCCTACATATTTTTGCTTCCAACAAATTCCTCTTTTTGGCTTAATTTTTTATGGTGTTCATTTTGCTTAAACATTAGATTTTTAAGCATAAGCTCAATTTTGAAATCACATTTCTAAGAGAATCTAACGAAAATGCAAAAACAATGTTGAAAATCTCGTAATAATTGTCATGTTGATTGAAAGATTTTTATGCCAAAGTTTGCATCGATTCCTACCACCCCGTTTCCGTGAGTAAAAACTCTTGTGCCTTTCGAGCATTGGTTATTCACTATATATCACATGCTCACGTTTTGTTAATTATGGAGTGGCTCGAATGTTGTAACATTTTAGAACTTGCTTAGGTGATTCATTTCAAAATCATGAACTAAGTTGTTGCATGAAAATGATTGAGGCGTTAGGAAAACTCGCCTTGTTTACTCCATTTTCGTTTCTCTTCTCATGCCCGATCATCACCCTTAGTTGCCCTTGTTGAGCTTAACCTCATGTTTTTTGTTTTACCTTTGTGAATAACCTAATTAGCCAAATAGCCTCCTTCCTTTTAATCTTTGTGTTAAAATTCGGATTTTGTTAGTTGTCTAACTTATATTATATAGTTGTAATTATGTTTAGAACAATTGTGTTATTGTTCTATTAGCGTAATATATGTTGTATTCCAAAAAAAAAGAGAAAAGAAAAAGAAAAAAAAATATGAAAAAAAGCAGAAAAGAAAAAAAAAAAGAAGATTAGTGAATTATTTTCTTTGTTTGTTTTAGGAGAAATCAATTAAAAATGAACAAATTTTGTATGTTATAATGAGAAACCATTATGATAACTCATTATACGTATGTTCATATTAGTTTATTTTAGTTTGTGTATTCTTCTTATGTTTTGTATTTGTTCGTAGAAAGCATCTAGCGATTCCGGATTTTTAACATTTTAACCACTTTTTCACCAAAATCCACACCTTCAACCCTAGCCCTGTTACGGCCTTTAAAGACCTCTTGATTTGTGCAACTTTCTTATGTTATGTGGTGGAGAATTTGATCTCTAATCAAGCTTATGATAATGTTGCTTCATTATGTGCTTTGAGTGATTTACATACCTACTTCCATACATACATCCAAGTGTTGAGCGAATCATTGCGAGAAGTGCAAGTTAAGGCATAAATTTCTTTTCATAAACTGTCAAATCTATTTAGATATTCTCACATGTTGGAAATTGATTGACTCGTTGGTTTCCTTTTTAAATGTGTATTTCTTAAAAATCTTATGCATTTAAATCTTAGCTTATTTGTGAACTACCTATAAATATTATTAATGCCAATGGGAATCTTGTCAAATCTTTTGTCGTTTTTCTTGAGGGCAAGCAAACCTTAAGTGTGGGGATATTTGATATGCGAAAAATTACACATGTTAAGAATACATATCTTTTCCCATTTTAAGTGATTTTTGTTTCAAATTAATCTTTAGCGATACTTAATTGTGATTAATTTGATTTTTGTAGCTTCGAATGGTGGTTTGATGATTTCAAAAGAAAAAAGCCAAAGAATTCATGAAGAGTTTGGAAGTTTAGAGGCTGTCATGGCCATGACAGGAGCTGTCAAGACCATAACAAGCTGCAGACCCCCCTTTTTGAGCGCATTATGGCCATGACAAACTGGGTCATGGCCATGACACGCATCAGGCCCCCTTTTTAACCCCTTCTTCTTCTTCATTGAGGGGAGGATGATTTTAGAGGAGAAAACCCTAGTTTTTCTTCATCTTTGAAGGAGATTTGAAGGAAGTTTCTCAAGAGTTCAAGAGAGGTTGAAGATCAAGCATTTCAAAGAAAGATTCAACTTCACACAACCCATCCTCACTCATCTTTGGTTTGAAAATCTCTAGACCTAACATGTTTTCTTCCTTTCTATGAGTTTGGTTGTGGCTTTTGTAAGCCTCATGGGCTAAATACTCTTAATCACTTAGATTAGATGAAACTTAGCATACTTTGACATTTTGTATGAAACCCTTGGTGGTGTTTATGTCAATGCTCATTACAAAGCTATGAATGTCCTTTAATGGTGGTGTGCTCTTATTTAACTTGATGAAATATTGAATCTTGTGGGTGTTGCAACCACATTATGTTGGAAAACCGTGTGTGTTGGAACATTATTCATGAATTGCATAACCTAGTATGTAGTTTATGGCATTTGACTAGAAATAGTGAATGAATGGTTAAATATCTAGTAAAGTTGAACAAGTATGCATCCTTATACATGTGTTTGTGAAAACCATTGTGTTTGTTATGAATACCTCCTAATTTTGTTATGTAAAACCATAGATAATGCGCAAATTTACGGTTCATAAATTCATGTTAGGATATTCATAAGTTGAAGGATATACATAGGTATTGTTACATTACACGAATTGAGGTGGTTGCCACGTGTTCATCGTGTTAACTTTCCAAAGATTTGTGGGTTTTGTATCCTTGACGGGAGTCCAAATCATATTTAACATTGGCATAATATTATCATTAGTTCTTCATGGCATAACTTTAGGTGGCTATTTTGTGTTTATCGTCTTAGCTTTCCAAAGAGTTATATAATTAGATAACTTTGACGAGAGCCTAGTTTATATCCATGTTTCGTGTGTAGAAAATGATCTCACCATAGGTTCATGCATGTCGTCATTGTTTTGCTAAGCGGATTCAAAGTCTAAGTGATACCTTCCTCTGATTGGTTATCTTCATCTTTATCTACTTTCTTCAATTAGTTTAATTGTTAGTTAAATTAGTTAATGATAATATTCACAAATCCTCTTTCATCGGCTAGATAATGATAAAGACTTAGTATCAGGAGCTCTCGTGTCCATGGATCGATACTTGTTTCTTACCAAAAGCTATACTACTATTCGATAGGTACACTTGCCTATTGTGTGTGTAGTTAGTCATAAGGTGAAAATCATTTTATAATTTTAAAGCTTAATTGTGTAAAATTTGTTGCTAAAGTTTATATATCAAAACACACATCAATCATCAACAAGCATTCTAACATGATCCTGATATCATGAACATACCTAATTCACCATATCCAACGTTTCTCACAAATAAAGTTTCCCTTTGGGAAAGTAATACTCAAAATCAATCTAACATCAAAATTCATTCATGAATTCATCAACTTTATACCTAATCAAGTTCATAACTATCATCTAGGCATGACCAACATCATCAATTCATCATAATTTACAACCTCATATCCAAAAGTTTCTACCTATAGCAAGGTATGAACAACTACTAGATTTCATGATCTTTCTTGCACAATCCATGTAAACTAACACCAAAGCAATACAACTAACATCATACAATCATCAAATCATGATCAAATCACAAAATCATACATTTCATATGAATAAAGTTTCCTTTTCGGGAAAGTCATATCCAAAATCCATATTTTCATCAAATTCAATCTCAAATTCTAACATCCCTAATCTAGTTCATAGCAATCATAACAATCCATCTAACATATGCCAATCATCAAAACATGAATTCCATGAAGAAAAGTTTCTTCTTTAGGCAATGTATGAACTAGATGATCAAACTATGGATTTCTTGCATAATCAACATAATCTAGCATTCATACAACCTAACTAACATCATATCAACATCTAAAAATCATCAATTTTATATTCTCATACATAATTTCGAACTAGGGTTCATCATGAATCAAAACTAAGAAAACTTGATGAAATCTAACCTTTAAACGTGTAGAAATCAAGAATTAGACTTGCTAACACCTTGCAACCACTTGGAACTAATCAAAATCGACTTGTATGTGCTTGTTCTTGCTCAATTTCAAAAATAATGAGGGGTTTTGGGCTGCTTGTGGCCGAAATTGGGTTGTGGGAGGCTAGGGTTGGGATTTTTCAACTTAACATAAATAGATTTTTGCATATAAACCCCCCTTTTAACCAACTTTTGTAAAAGCTAATATCTTTAGCATTTTTTTAACAATCTTAACTACAAATTACAAGTATTATTAATCAATAATTATAATCAAAAAAACATTTACAATAAGTCACACAACACATGAAATATATATAACACGTTGTCACGTTATCGCGTAAAATTCACAAAATAAATGTTTAAAATTCTATAAATTCATGAACCACATAATCACGATTAATAATCAACATTATTAATTAGATTATTATTGTTTATCATAGATTATTATTATTAAGTCATCAACGTTCAACGACAACTAGTGTGTGCTTACGACACTTGTATGCAAGACCTAACGGAACTAACGGTGTTTGGTAACAAAAAATTACCGGATGTCACATTATCCCCATGTTGAAAGAATTTTTGTCCCGAAAATTGCGTTACATGGTGAGTGTTCCATCACTGGTCTACTGCATTGGCACACCGAAATCAAAATCTAGTGAGTTTTGGATGAGTTGTCACATCATCCCCATGTTGAAAGAAATTTCATACCGAAATTTAAATCAATACCTTCGTCTGCTGGCATCGCTTTTTCGAACAGTTGAGGATACTTAATCTTCATTTTATCTTCACATTCGTACGTGAATTCTGGTCCACGTCACGAGTTCCAACAAACTTTGACTATGGGTATCTTGCTTTGCTTAAGTGTTTTCACCTCACGGTCCATCACCTCAACTGGTTCTTTAATAAAACGTAATTGTTTATCCACCTGAACTTCCTCTAGTGGTACGACCATTGTTTCATCAGCTAAACATTTCTTTAGATTCGAAACGTAAAATACATCATGGATTCCACTTAGCGAATCAGGTAGAGCTAGTCGATAGGCCACTGGACCTATTCTTTCCAATATCTCGAATGGTCCAACATATCTCGGATTTAACTTTCCTCGCTTGCCAAACCAAACTACGCCTTTCCATGGTGAGACCTTCAATAAAACCTTATCGCCAATCTGAAACTCTAAGGGTTTCCGTCGTTTGTCAGCATAACTTTTCTGTCTGTCTCGAGCTGCAACCATACTGTTCCGTCTCTGCACAATCTTCTCAGTAGTCCCGTGTATTAACTCGGGACCCGTTAGTAGACTATCACCAATTTCCGCCCAGCAAACTGATGATCTACATTTTCTCCCATACAAAGCCTCGAATGGTGCTGCCTGTATGCTAGTATGAAAACTGTTGTTATAAGAAAATTCCACCAATGGCAGGTGAAATTCCCAGTTATTCCTGAAGTCAATCACACAAGCAAGCAGCATATCCTCCAACGTCTGTATGGTATGCTCACTTTGACTATAAGTCTGTGGATGATAAGCAGTACTCATATCCAATCGCGTACCCAGAGATTTCTGCAGTGATTGCAAGAAGTGTGATGTGAAACGAGCGTCGCGGTCAGAAATAATTTAGATCGGTACACCGTGTCTCGAAACAATCTCCTTAAGGTATAGTCGAGTTAATTTCTCCATCTTGTCAGTTTCCTTAATTGCAAGGAAGTGAGCAGACTTTGTCAACCGATCCACGATAAACCCATATCGTGTCATAACCAGTATTAGTTCGGGGTAACTTAGTAATAAAACCCATAGAGATTTGTTCCCATTTCCACATTGATATCTCGGGTTGTTGTAATAGTCCGGATGGTTTTTGGTATTCCACCTTTACCTTCGAGCAGTTCAAACACTTGCTCACATACGTAGCTACATCCGCCTTCATGTTAGGCCACCAGTAGTGCGCCTTTAGGTCATGATACATCTTGTCAGATCCAAGATGTATAGAATACTTAGATTTGTGTGCCTCACTCATAACTAAATCCCTCAGATTTCCATAGACAGACACCCAAAGTCTATCCATGAAATAACGAATTCCATCCTCTTTCACCTCCAGTTGTTTATCCATCCCCCGTAACAACTCAGACCCGATATGTTCTGCTTTTAAGGCTTCTACTTGTGCTTCCTTAACTTGTTCATGCAGGTGGGTACTGATTGTAAGCTGTAAGGCTCGCACCCATCTGGGTTTAGCTGTTTCTTTCCGGCTTAAGGCATCGGCAACCACGTTCGCCTTTCCTGGATGATACTTGATAGCGCAATCATAATCGTTCAGTAGCTCCACCCAACACCGTTGCCTCATATTCAACTCCTTTTGCTCAAAGATGTGTTGAAGACTCTTGTGATTGGCGTAGATAGTGCACTTGGTACCGTACAAGTAATGTCTCCAAATCTTTAAGGCAAAAACCACCGCACCCAATTCCAAGTCATGGGTGGTATAGTTCTTCTCGTGAACCTTTAGTTGTCTTGAGGCGTAGGCTATCACCTTATCTTGCTACATCAAGACACAACCCAATCCTTGAATTGAAGCATCACAGTACACTACGAAATCATCATTACCTTCCGGTAATGCCAATATCGACACGCTACACAGTTTCTGCTTCAGCAACTGGAAAGAAGATTCCTGACTCTCACTCTATTAGTATGTCGTTCCTTTATGAGTCAAAGTTGTGAGAGGTTGTGCAATCTTAGAGAAACCCTTGATAAACCATTGATAATATCCTGCTAACCCAAGGAATTGTCGTATCTTGCTTAGTGTTTTGGGTACAACCCAATTCTTTATTGCCTCAATCTTGGCATGATCCACATGTATCCCCTTCTCATTAATAAAATTTCACTTTCTATCGTGATAAATTTGTGAAAACTAGCACTGTATAGGTAACAGTTTGTAAAGTAGCACATTATTAAACACAAGGTATTATGTAGAGTAGCACTTTATAAATTATATAAAGTAGCACTATTCATAAAGTAGCACTATTCATAAAGTAGCATTATTCATAAAGTAGCACTGTTCATAAAGTAACACTATAATAGTATTGTTTCTAAATGCGGATTTCATTGTTTGCGACATACACACGTGAATTTAGTTATTCATCTATATTTATATCAATAAATTATGTATAAGAGATAACATTTCACTCTCTATCGTGATAAATTGTAAAAATTAGCACTCCATAGGTAAACAAACAAACAAACAAACAAACAAACAAACAAACAACAACATACCCATTAGGTCCCACTAAAAGTAGGGTCTGAGAGGGGTAGGTGGTGGCCAATCTTTCCTCTATCTTGGGAGACAGAGAGACCGCTTCCAAAGAGACCCTTGACTCGACATCGATAACAACCAAATTATAGTGCATATACCACATAAGCATACATCACAAAGAGTTTTGGATATGCATATGCATGTTCATAAGCAAAGTAACCAGATTATATTGCATAAATCAAATATCACATAAGCAATAACATACGCAGAACAATCAGAATATAATACATACCTCACATAAGCAATTAAGCATGCGTCCTAAAAGCAAATACAATAGCATTGAAACAGATTTGAGGCAGATAAATTTTACTATGCTATTAAGCAATGAATAAGGCAGATGATTTTTACTACGATATTAACACTGTATAGGTAATAGTTTGTAAAGTAGCACGTTATTATACACAAGGTATTATATAAAGTAGCACTTTGTAAATTATATAAAGTACTACTATTCATAAAGTAGCACTATAATAGTGTCATTTCTAGATACGGATTTCATTGTTTGCAACATACACACGTGAATTTAGTTATTCATCTATATTTATATCAATAAATTATGTATAAGAAACAACATTTCACTCTCTATCGTGATAAATTTGTGAAAATTAGCACTGTATAGGTAACAGTTGTAAATTAACACGTTATTAAACACAAGATATTATATAGAGTAGCACTTTGTAAATTATATAAAGTAGCATTATTCATAAAGTAGTAGTTTATAAAATAGCATTGTATATCAGTAGCACTATGTAAAGTATGTAACTAGCACTTTATAAATTATATAAGTAGCATTGTATATGTGTAAATAGCATTAGTAGGTTTGCGTAAAGTATTTTTAAAAAATAATATTTTTAATATACAATATTATACTCATATTAAACATAAAAAATGCTTGATTTAATGGTATAGTTTTTAAAAAACTAATAAAGTATATAAAAATTATCTAGATTTAGAAAATGAGAGGAATTATTATTTATATAATAAATTTAAAAATACGTACTATCTAGTAATTGAATTAGTAACTGTTAATTATAAGAAAACTTGAATTCATCCAATTAGTCATTCATCCTAGCCTTCAATCTAATTAATCAAAAATCCAAATTTATTCTCATGGTTTTTATATAACATATAATTTGTACCTGATCCATCCTCTCTCTCTCTTCTATATATAATATATATATGTATATATATATATAATATTATTGCACCAGTAAATTAATAATAGATGATTACATTAACACTAAGCCATGTTCATTGCATAATAACAATTATAATTACAAAAAGATATGAGAAGCGTATAAGGGAGGAGGGGGCACTACCCTAAACTATCCCTTGGACTACCCTATAATTCATCAATCACACACTTTACATCACAAGTACCCTGAAACATACAAAAACCTGAAAATGCAACCCTGAAGTACCCTGGAACTTTTATTTTCATATTAAAATAATTTAAAAGAAAACTAACTTTTATTAAAAATAAAAATTGAAATAATTTAAATAATAAAAAATACAAATACAAATACAATAAAAAAGTTCTAAAAAATATAAAAACTAAAAATCACAAGGCCAATTTTGAGCTTAGGGGTCCATGATAATATTCTGTGTTTGTGTTTATGTAAATATATGTGTGTTTATGTAGATAATAGTGTGTGTGTGAGTATTTATAGGGTTAATTTTTTTTAAACATAACGGTCAAATTGACGGTTTTAGCCGCTATTTTTCTCGGCCACCACACGGCAACTACAACCCAACTTACACTACCCCCCGGGTACCTGTAAGGGGTGACGGCGGTGTACCTGAGCGGGTACCCGCCTACCTGAGCAGGTACCCGAGGGTGCCCCTCTTCCCTAATTCTTTTCTACTTAGTATCTGACACATATACCTAGAATTATAAAGAGGAGTTAGGTAATATAAACAGTTATAATATGACTTATGTACCATAGCTACAACAAATGGTTTTTTATATTTACCTAAATTTTTACTAAAATGGCTAGTGATAAATATTTAGCAAAAGTGATCACTTATCTTTCTACTTTAATAAAAAACATTTTAAAATGATACGTGTTAACACCACAATCATTCTCACCAAAAATTTCCCACACCTCTCTCCTATTAAATAATTACTTTAATTATTAATAATATTATTAACACTTTTTAGATTTAATAAATTAAGAAAGAGATCTATTTATTAATGTTATTTCTAAATAAATAATTTTTTATAAAATAATAAATTTTTCTAAAACATAAAACTTTTTTAAAATACAAAATATTATTTTTAAAAAGTTAATTTTTTAATTTTTTTAAAAGACAAAAATGATTAAATTTTTTAAAACTTTTTTAAAATTGGTATAATAAAAATTTTTTCAAAAATTATATTTTTATACGGTTTATTTTAGAACAAAATATTTATTTTTTGGATTATTTTTTGGAAAAAAGTTTAAAAACAAAATTTTAAAAAATTAACATCACTGTTTTATTACTTATAGTTATTTCTCAAACGTAATTCAATCATATTATATATCTTAGAATATCGTTTTATAATTAATAAATTTATTATATTAATATTTTATTTTATTAAACCCGTGTAACACACGGGTTTACTAAAGGTAGTTACTATAATAAATGCAATCTCGAATTTGATAGTTTCCTCATTTTAAATATAGTAATCGCATTTCTATTAGTATGTTTTGTAATAAGTTATTTTTTTTTCTTTTTATTCTAACGAACTATATGAGTTGATATGACAAGTATATATAATAAATTGTTGATAGTCAAGTTTTCAAAATTATTCTCCACTTCTATAACTCCTACTCTCTTATGGGCTGTTTGATTGCGCTGACTGAGTAAGATCTGATTGAGTCAGAAGCTGACCCAGTAAGAAGTTCTGACTGAGGCCCTGTTTGATAGAGCTGACCAACGTCTGACTGCTGCTGAATGACCGGTCAGCCAGTCAGTGCGTTTGATTCGTCTGACTGGAGCTTCTGACCCGGACTGAAGGACTGACCGAGTCCTCATTTTCTTCCCTTCTGACCCAATCCCCTGTTTCTCCTCCGCTTCATCTTCTTTTTCTTCTTCTTCCTCCTCCTCGTTCTGGTATTCTCCGGCGCCGTTACAGTCACCGCCGGCGAGGAGCTCCGGCCACATCCCAAATCCAAAAACGGCAAAAACCCAAACAGCTTTTTCCGGCGAGGGGGCTGCTCCGCCGTGAGCTCTATAATCCGATTGGAATTTGGGGTTTGTGGGTGTGAATTGATCGATGATTTCCTCTGTTTCACATGTGCAGTTGCCATTGATGAATGATTTTAGGTTGGAATGAAGGGGGTTTTCATGGGTGTCGGTGAAAATTGCAGATTGAAGATTGGAAACTGAAAATGAATTGATAGCTTGTGGAGAAGACAAGTAATGGTGTGGGGTTGTGGGTACATTTGTCGTCACCCCTGTTCTGTTTTCTTTGGTGATTAGCTTTGGAGTTTTGCGATACGAACAAATAATATTATGGAGATGAGTATTGAAATACAACCTGCCCCACGATGCATATGGTTCGTATTCAACATCATAATTCACAAGTATATTATGTGTATGTAGATGTATGTGTATGTAGATGTATGTGTATGTAGATGTGTATGTAGATGTATGTGTATGTAGATGTGTATGTAGATGTATGTGTATGTAGATGTGTATGTAGATGTATGTGTATGTAGATGTGTATGTATATGGGTATGTAGATGTGTATGTAAATGTATGTGTATGTAGATGTGCATGTATATGTATATATTGCTTATGTGTATGTATGTATGTAAGGTTATTTTTATCATTCAGCAGAGTCAGTCTCTTACTAACCACTATTAGAAAATAGGATATCACTTATATAATTTACCAATGTTGTAGTGCGTTAGAAAATACAGACGGGTTAACACATAAATTGTAAAAGCACAGATAAATAGTTACTTTTGTTTAGTTTTCTAGGTATCGTTGATGATCAATTGAATATTTGATTCTTTGTGACGCCTTCGTCAATTGTCTATTATCTGTTGCTAACATAAAAATAACATTGCCACCACATTTTTAGGCAACATTTCTAGTCATTTGTCTGATAACAATTTACGATGACCAGTCCATCTGAAAAATACACTTTTGCCACCAACTATAATTTTTAAAATTGATCCCTGATTTGTCCGGTAAAGATCTACTATCAAAAGCATGCTATATAAAAAAAGGGTTGGGCTATCTATACTCCCCTTTTCTACTTGTTATACCCCCTTAGAAAATTAAAATTTAAAAATTTTATATTTCCCCTTGTAAAATCATTATTTAAAAAACTTTTATATTACCTATTATATCTTTACATTCAAATAAAAATAAATTAATGTTTGAATTCTAAATCAATCGATCTAATTTTATTATTTTTAATAATTTCAAATGTTGTATGTTTATATTAAATTAATAGTACACCATAATTGATTTATTAATACGAAAAGATAAGTGTTAAATAAGAAAATTAATGAATTGTAAATAATCAAATTGATAATAAATCATAAAAAACAAGATATAATCTAAACAAATTGTTAATATAAAGTATAGTGGCATATATACTAATAAATGAAAACCATTTGGTTGCATTTAAGGAAATTAATCACATATATACAAGATAACTATTAATAGAAACTTGAAAGTCTTATTAAAAAGATATAAAAATAAAAAAAAACAAAGGAAAAAAGTATGATTTACATATTCAAAAAATATCTAAACATCTATAATATCACTTGAAAAGCTAGGAAGTTGGTGAATATACATTTATAGACAATACATATACTTTAATTGACATGCAGTTGCACATTGATGTTTATAGTTGTTCAATACTGCCATTGTAGTCGGTATTGGCTACTCTCCTTATAATTATACCATGATATAATACATACCATGTACGTGTGCAATAGTAATAGCTAGAGGGTATTCAATATCTTCGTTGCCTTTTCAAAGGGGAAAGCAAGTGCTTGAGCTTTTTTTACTCAAGAAATGAATAATGACACCAAACCGATTTGCAATCAAGATACTTGTGTCAGGCATAGTCATCCATTTTCTTCACGGTGCAGTACCTGTTTCTAGAAAACACAAGGTCTCGTGTGTTTCATTAAAGTCTTTTCCAAACACATGTCTCTACCGATCTTCTGCTTGATGCAACAGATAAATGAAAAAAAAATGATAAAATTGTATATTTTAAAAGCTTGAAGGGAGGGGGTATGACAAGTAAAAGAATTTAAAGGGGGATACGTATAGCAACATTCTAAAAAAATTAAAAACCGTTTGTTGTTTTAATAGCATGTTATAACACACCAAAATATCCACATAAACATGTATCCAAACACTCATGCATAAGGATGACGGTTTATTACGTGATTTTAAAACAAGTCTAAAATCTTAATTGATAAAATTAAAACCAATTATGCAAAAATTTAGGGATGACATTTTGATGATTAAAAAATCTAAAACCCATGGGAATGATAAGAGAAAATCTAGAGTCCGTCAGGAGGGTGAATAGACCATGACTCGCATATATAAACGAGCATTTGATGCGGGTAAACTCATAAGACTCGGCAACGATAGCTAGCACAGACATGATACGAATGTCTGCTATTAGACACGAAGCAATCAATGCCGGCTCCTCTACGTCACCTTTGTCCAATGTCGCCCTTCCTAAAACCCACTTTCTCCCTACAAAGTCATGGACGACTGTCCCATTCTCTCTCATTTACTCTCAAAAACTCAACTTCCTCACTCATGGACGGTTCTTGACAATTGATTTTTGGTTTTTCTCTCCTTGTCCTCTATCTTCCATGTCTCCCCGTCTCGTTTAACGTCACCTTCCATAGAGCTACAAACCACTCATATTGGGTGCACCATAATTCAGGGCATTTAGCACCTAGTTAGTCAAGTGCAGTGTACTAATACATATTTTGTGAATTGTTAATTTAGTTGTAATAACAAATATATATGATTTAAGATTGTATCTTTAGATATGTATTATATATAATTAGCAGTCATATGTTGATTAGTAGATTTAGATTATGAAACTTTAAGTTTCATCCTTGTTTTTATCACTAAACTGGTTTAAGAAGTCTAGATCCTTAACCTTTGCCAATAATATATTATATATTTCAAATCTTAAAACCTCTTTGTATGATCTGAAATGGATTTTAATTTTAAAAAAATATTGCTTTAGTGTCAGCAAAGTTTTGTATTTATCGATGGATTAAAAAGATGTGGTCATGAGACAAAGTACTGAGGAAAAGTTAAAACTAAAGTTCACAGATAATTAGTAGACATGATGGTTTAAGGATTTAAAAGATAGGTCAAACTGAAAATAGTAATAACTTGGACTAACTTTTTAGTTTCGTGTCTCCGTTTTAGTGTTAGGGCTTTTTATTGCAATTAAATCAAAATTAATAACCTTTTTTTGCATCAAATGGCAGACAAAACAAAACATGTATAATTCTAAATATTATGGAGGTTTATCATCGAATTAAATAACGCTTTATTAAGATTGGATTTTTCGGATTAGAAAATTTTACAACCCCTATCAGAAATCTAATAAAATTCAAATCGAGGGTGTTCATATCCAATTTGATTCACATTGGAGTTGGGTTAGTCCGAATAATCTAAACAATATCAAATAACAATTTGTCCTAATTTTGGTTCATGTTTACTTTTTTTTTTAATTTTTAGTTACTAATATGACTGCAGTTTTTCGAGATTTTGATACTCATTTCTCTGCTATCTTCGATAATTCAATTACGTTTACATAGAATAACAAATGACAGAATCACAAAATCGATTATTGAATACTATTCTCGTTTAGTGCAACAATGCAAAACATTGGGCTTTTAAGTTTGGATCAAATAAAAATGGGCACACACTACGCATTTGTTAAAAACACTATGTACATATGGTTTAGTTAAAGTATTATATGAATAAAACAGATATTAGAACAAAACTATAGTCTAAATTTAAAAATAAAAAAAACTATATCTAAAAACCGAATAAGGAATCTGGATCCAGATGAGATCTAGACCAAATATCCGAATAAGATCCAATCGTTTTATTCGATTTTGAATACAACTGTTACGTATTATTTTTCAGTTTTTGGTTTTTGTAACAACCCTAAGCAGTTGTAGGGTTTGCGTTATATGCATTTTTTAGTTAAGAATGTTGGAGCCAATTTCAAGAGTCCGATCATACAAATTTTTTTTACATTTATTGTTGTTTATGTTATAGAATAAGTGAATATAAAAGTTTTAAAGTCATATAATCTCTACACTATTCAATTGCTGTTACTTTCTTGAAATTTGAGTTTCAAGAATTTGATAAGACATGTCCAAATTAGACTAGGCACTCATGTTACACTATTCTTATAAGTTACAGAATACTATTTCTATCAAATGACGAAACGTGTGCAAATATTATGCTGCAATTTCAGTCTTCATAATTAGATTATTTTAGGAGAAAATGATATTAATTGGGTCAATTAAATAATGGGATTAAGACTGGCGACCGGGGGCGAGGGTTTACGGAGTCAATCCGGTTTTCGCGCATTTGGGGGTATGATTTGCGACTAATGACTAGATTCAGGGTAACCAGTCCCAATATATTATCAGGTTCGGAGTCATCTACTGTTCAAATAATAATAATAATGGGATTAAGAAAAACTCCATGATCAATCGTTTACTTAGTTACCTACATGTATTTAGGAGTGCATATATGAACTACTTTGAAGCTTGAAGCGTTTGTGGTGCAGCTGAAAACATAACACATTGTTTGGTGATTTTAAAAATATGCATAGGGAACTCCATATACAATTAAAAGTTTTATTTTTTCTGAAACATTTTTTTAATATACAAACAATATGTCTTTTGTCCCGGAATTATGTGATGTACCTTTTTAAATGCATATATTTGTAACTAGTTTTACTAAACCCGTGTATTTACACGAGCTAAACAAATAAAATATTAAATATAAAAAAAATTATTAATTATACAATGATATACTAAGACATGATGTTATTAAAATTACATGTGAGTAATAACTATAAGTCTATAACTAATAAAATACTATATGAACTTTTTATTTTATTTTTTAATTTTTTCAAAGATAAATTAAATATTTTATTTCAAAATAACATTTTAAAATATTTTCATTTTTAAAAATATCATTACTATAACTCCCATTTTAAAATATTATGTAAAAGTACTTTGATTATTTAGGAAAAAATCTTTTTATAAAAAAATTATTTCTATAGAAATAACATTAATAAAAAGATCTATTTTTTAATTTATTAAAAACTAATTCGATGTAAAAATAAAAAATATTATTAGTAATTAATGTAGTTATTTAATAGGATAGAAAGCATGAAAAGTTTGATAAGAATGAATGTGATGCTGACACGTGCCACTTTCATTTATCATTTTATTATAATAGAAATATATTGGATTTTAATAATTATTGATACTACCATGAATATCATTTATCAAACACTATATCATTAAATAAAAAATAATTCAGATTATTATAATTATATAAGTATTAATATGTTATTTATTAAATACAAAAACATCGGTTGTTCCCTAGAATTTTCAAGAGACCTTGGGGGCGAGGCAATAACAAAAATGAGCCCCTGTAATACGACATACAAAAGGTCTAAACCGAATAACTTATATATATGAAATTTATAATACAACGATAATTATTATAACAACAAACAAAATAAAAGTATTGTATTAAAATAATCTAATCACTTATTTAAACGAATCGTGAAGTTCTCTTACCAATTTTGAAAACAAAGTTCTCGACCAAGTTTTTTCATATTAAATTGAGTTTAAATTGAGTAAATGATAGTAAGCTAAACTATTTAAAATATTAATAAGCTCTAAAGTAAAATTTAATAGGTCAAAATAATTAAAATCTTATTGGGCTTTTTACTGAGTTTATTGATACTTCATAGTTTTTTTAAATACACACAGATATATATATATATTATATATATATATATATATATATATATATATATATATATACACATAGATATATACACACATATACATAGATATATATATACATATACATATACATATACATATACATATACATATACATATACATATACATATACATATACATATACATATACATATACATATACATATACATGTACATGTACATGTACATGTACATGTACATGTACATGTACATGTACATATACATATACATGTACATATACATGTACATGTACATATACATATACATATACTTATACATAGACATATACATGTACATATACATACACATATACATACACATATACATACACATATACATGTACATGTAACATGTACATATACATGTACATATACATGTACATATACATGTACATATACATGTACATATACATGTACATATACATGTACATATACATGTACATATACATGTACATATACATGTACATATACATGTACATATACATGTACATATACATGTACATATACATATACATATACATATACATATACATATACATATACATATACATATACATATACATATACATATACATATACATATACATATACATGTACATGTACATGTACATGTACATGTACATGTACATGTACATGTACATGTACATGTACATGTACATGTAACATGTACATGTACATGTACATGTACATGTACATGTACATGTACATGTACATGTACATGTACATGTACATGTACATGTACATGTACATGTACATGTACATGTACATGTACATGTACATGTACATGTACATGTACATGTACATGTACATGTACATGTACATGTACATGTACATGTACATGTACATGTACATGTACATGTACATGTACATGTACATGTACATGTACATGTACATGTACATGTACATGTACATGTACATGTACATGTACATATACATGTACATGTACATGTACATGTACATATCCATGTACATATACATATACATACATATACATATACATGTACATATACATATACATATACTTATACATATACATATACATACACATATACATACACATATACATACACATGTACATGTACATGTACATGTACATGTACATGTACATACATGTACATGTACATGTACATGTACATGTACATGTACATGTACATGTACATGTACATGTACATGTACATGTTCATGTACATGTACATGTACATGCATGTACATGTACATGTACATGAACATGTACATGTACATGTACATGTACATATACATGTACATGTATATGTACATGTACATGTACATGTACATGTACATATACATGTACATGTACATATACATGTACATATACATGTACATATACATGTACATATATATGTACATATACATGTACATATACATGTACATATACATGTACATATACATGTACATATACATGTACATATACATATACATATACATGTACATATACATGTACATATACATATACAATACATGTACTATACATATACATATACATATACATATACATGTACATGTACAATACATATACTATACATGTACATATACATGTACATATAGTACATATACAATACATATACATATACATATAACTAACATATAAATACATATACATATACATATACATTACATATACATATACATATACATATACATATACATATACATATACATATACATATACATATACATATACATATACAATACATATACATATACATATACATATACATAACATATACATTACATATATACATATACATATACATATACATATACATATACATATACATATACATATACATATACATATACATATACATATACATATACATATACATATACATATACATATACATATACATATACATTACATATACATATACATATACATATACATATACATATATATATACATATACATATACATATACATATACATATACATATACATATACATACATATGTCACACCCCGCTTATAGCGGAAACACGAGGATGCGACGGACGGCATCGTCATAACACTTGGTATAAATACAGAGATATAATACATGCAAACTTCTCGTGTCATGACGTCCCCCGACACAATGGTGACTTGTGTCGTGGTTAGTCAGTTCCACGACTATCATAGTCTTATTGATTCCAATACAATTCACACAATGTTCAAATATGAAAACAAATGATAAATATTACATATGCAATACTATTGAAATCCTGAGATCTCTGCTAAGGCATCTGCACTAGCTATCCTCTTTGATTATGTTCTCCTGAAAAGATATGCTCAAAAATGTCAACACATAATGTTGGTGAGTTCCGCAGGTTTAAATTGAAAACATGTAGTTGATGCTGTATAGAATTTGATATGGAATCATACTATAAGCAAAAACCACATAACATGTGTTTTACAACCACAAACCCTATGACGTTTATGCATATAAGTTCGACGGAATATATTCACCCATGGCCTGATTGCTGGCAGCTGTAGTCGGTAACTCACAAGTTAAACGATCTGTCGAGGGTGGGGGTGTCAACCAAGTAGTACTACCAATACCTATCCGTTGGTTCCCAAACTCGGGAATTAATGGTTGTAAGAATCATAGAATAACACCAGTATGTATTAGAATATAAGAATAGTATCACATTGATTCCAAGTATGATGAAATTGTATGTAAGATTGTACAGCATCGAAAAACGGGTGAGCACTACTTTTCCCCAAGTTTGAAAAACATTGAAACAATTATAAAAGCATAAAAAGGGGCCACGGAAAACTCACCTTGGATTGATGTAATGTATATGAATAAGAACTTCAAAGAATTAGGCAAAGCACGATCAAACACGTTCACCACCTATTATTGATTGTAACTGAGTCTTTAATATGAATGAATATATTGGTAAGGTTTGAGTTGATTTGGTTTAAACACGTGTCACACACGCAATATGTACAATGTTTTTATAGATTTCTATTTGTATTAATAAATAATTATCAATAAGTATTAAACTTATTAAATAATTATTTATATTTGGATTCCATTAAAAGGGTTTCATATTTGTATTTAAATACTTTTAGAATTAATTATAAACATGACGTGGTTTAAATATATAATTTATAATTATCCAATAATATTTACAAATAAGGATAATCACATTTATAGTATTTTGATTAATAATAAGGTATTAATTTATACCTTTGGTTTAAATATATTTTACAAGAAATAACCCACAATTTTATTTGTAAATAATTTGTGAATTTAAAATATATTTAAAGATAATATAGCGTTTATCTTATAGAAATAATATTTATAATATTTATAAATAATATTTATATAATTTCATGATTATTCATAGTTAAACTGATTTAGAATTTATTTTATAAAAATAAGTATTTTTAATATTTTAAATAATATTTTATAAAAATCTATTAAAGTTTTTAAATAAAATAAATTTACAGAAAATTATTTGTAAGATTTAAAGTAAGGAAAATTAATAAAATTTATTTTATAATTTTTAGAAGTTTTTCTATTTTTTAAAGTATTTATAAAGCTTTTAAAAAAATAAAAACAATGAAAGGAGGTTGCCGGGTTCGAACCCGGGACCTCAAGGTTGATATGCAATCACAGAACCAGTGAACCAAAGGCGTCAGCCGCGATGGTATTCAGTTCTGTTTACTTTTAACATGGTTCCCAGTTTCACCCAAATTGTGATGAACCTAATTCGATTTACCCAAAATTGAACCCCAATTCGAAGTTGATAATCAAATGATATTGGGGCTTTTAATCCCCATGTAAAAACGAGTGTAAGGATGTGTTTAATTACCCCGATCAATGATGAATTGGAGGTGAATGGATTATGAACAAGCCGCGACCGAGGTTGAGTTCAAACGGTAAGCAATTGATGATGATAATCAAATTAAATTTGCAGGATCGTTCTAGAGTTGTTACCAAGCAAAAGCCCTCTGTTAATTTGGGTTTAGAATGCTCAGAAGATGGGTTTCGACTAAGTTACAGGTTGCGAAGAGGATGAAGACTGAATTCTACGATTGCGTGCGTTTTTATACCAATTTCAACTTAGTGGAAGATTGGAAACGACAAGATGATCAAGAATATGCGTTTTCTTTTGTTTATCTTAGTTTAGTGCTGATTTAATGCCGCACTTCGGCCAAAATTTAAAGAGATTGATTAGTGGTTCTAGAAGCAATAATTTAATCGATTAAATGCGTGTGTTAGGTTCGAATTTTGTCCACGAGCGATTTGGTATAATTTTCGGTGTTTAAAACGAGTATTTAAGGGTTTCGGCTTCGCCGGAGGGCGCCGGAGTTGGCCGGACGGTGACCGGAAAATCGAGGGTGATCGGGGGTGGGTTTTGTAAATTCGGGAATTACAGAATGAGCCCCTTGACTTCTATTATTATCATTTTATGTTATGAATTTATTTTGAAGTTTTAAAATTGCCAACAGCCCCCTGGACTATTATTATTATTATTATTATTATTATTATTATTTTTATTATTATCATTATTAGCATCATTATTATTATTATTATTATTGTTATTATTATTATTATCATTATATTATTATTATTATTATTATCATTATTAGTATTTTATAATTATTTAACATCACCATATCAAACTTACTTATTTATAAAATTAACTTAGTAAAAAAAAATACGAGATGTTACAGTCTCCCTACTTCAGGAAATTTCGTCCCGAAATTTATTCACGAGGAGGCTGAAACGAAAAGATGAGGGTACTTGAACTTCATTTGGTCCTCACGTTCCCAGGTGAACTCTGGACCTCGCCTTGAGTTCCACCTCACTCGAACAATTGGGATTTTGCTGCGTTTTAATTGTTTGACCTCCCGATCCATTATTTCTATTGGTTCTTCCATAAAATGGAGTTTCTCATCAATCTTGATTTCTTCAATTGGCACATGTAAGGACTCGTCCGCCAAGCACTTCTTGAGGTTTGACACGTGAAAAGTATCGTGTACACCGCTGAGTTCTTGTGGCAACCTCAATCGGTAAGCCACCGGACCGATTCTTTCTATAATCTCGAATGGTCCTACGTATCGAGGGGCTAACTTCCCTTTCTTTCCAAATCGTACAATCCCTTTCAGGGAGAGACTTTGAGTAAGACGTGATCTCTACATTGAATTCTAGGGGCTTCCGACGGTTGTCGGCATAGCTCTTTGGCGATCTCTTGCAGCTTTTAGTCTGTCTTTAATTTGGAAAATCTTGTCAGTCGTTCTTGGATGATTTCTGGGCCTGTTAGCTGGCTTTCACCAATCTCAGCCCAACAAACTGGGGATCTACATTTCCTCCCGTATAATGCTTCATATGGAGCGCATCCAATGCTTGTGTGGTAACTGTTGTTGTAAGAGAACTCAATCAATGGTGAATGAGTATCCCAGCTACCACCAAAATCGATTACACAAGCTCTAAGCATGTCTTCCAACATTTGTATCGTTCGTTCACTTGGCCATCCGTTTGTGGGTGATAGGCGGTACTCATATCTAGTCGAGTGCCCATCGCTTTCTGCAACGTCTGCCAAAAGCGTGAAGTAAATCGACTGTCTCGATCGGATATGATTGACACCGGCACCCCATGCCGTGTCACGACCTCCTTGATGTACAATCTTGCCAGCTTATCCATTTTAATCTTCTCGGATAGGCAAGAAGTGAGCAGATTTTGTCAGTCGATCCACTACGACCCATATCGAGTCGTGTCCGCTTGGCGTTCTCGGGAGTTTGGTAATGAAATCCATGGTGATGTTCTCCCATTTCCATTCGGGAATTTGGGTTGTTGCAATAGTCCGATGGCTTCTGATGTTCAGCTTTTACCTTGGAACACGTCAAGCATTTGCTCACATATAGAGCAATGTCTTTCTTCATACCGGCCACCAGTATAGATCCTTCAGATCATGATACATCTTGTCTGCACCGGGATGAACAGAATATCGAGTCTTGTGTGCTTCATCCAAGACTAGTGTGCGTACGCCTCCCCATTTGGGAATCCACATGCGATCAATGAAATAATATGCGTCGTCATCCTTGCGATTCATTTGTTTATCCAACCCTCGGAATTCTTCTTCTGCAAGGTTTTCTTCTTTTAGAGCCTCACCTTGCGCGCTTGAATTTGAGCTTTCAAGTTTGTTTGTATAGTCAATCCCAAAGCTCTAACACGTAGTGGTTTTATGCGTTCTTTACGACTGAGGGCGTCAGCCACCACATTTGCTTTCCCCGGATGATACCGGATTTCGCAATCGTAGTCACTAAGTAGTTCTACCCATCGTCGTTGTCGCATGTTGAGCTCTTTCTGATTCAGGATGTGTTGAAGGCTCTTATGATCAGTGTAGATGATGCATTTGGTTCCATACAGATAGTGCCTCCATATCTTCAGTGCAAAAACTACGGCGCCCAACTCCAAATCATGAGTCGTGTAGTTCTTTTCGTGCACCTTTAGTTGTCGTGAGGCGTAAGCAATCACCTTATCTCTTTGCATTAACACACATCCCAATCCTTGATGCGAACCATCGCAATACACCACGAAGTCATCAGTTCCGTCCGGAAGGGATAGTATTGGAGCATTGCACAGTTTTTCCTTTAGTGTCTGGAAAGCTTGTTCTTGTGCATGTCCCAATCAAACTTCTTATCCTTCTGGGTTAGCATAGTCAATGGTTGTGCGATTTTTGAAAAGTTCGCAATAAACCGTCGATAATACCGGCCAATCCTAAAAATTGTCGGATTCTGATGGCGTTTGGGGTGTATCCCATTTCTTCACAGCTTCAATTTTGCCGGGGTCCACGTGAATTCCATCTTTGTTAACCACATGGCCCAAAAACTTCACTTCCTGGAGCCAGAATTCACACTTCGAGAATTTAGCAAAAAGTTTCTCTTCTCGCAATAGTTCAAGAATTGCTCGGAGGTGTTTCTCGTGATCTTCTTTCGAACGAGAATAGATAAGTATATCGTCTATGAACACGATCACGAACTTATCCAAGTATGGTTTGCACACCGATTCATCAGATCCATGAACACAGCTGGTGCATTAGTCAATCCGAATGGCATGACTAAGAACTCATAGTGCCCGTAGCGAGTCCTAAACGCTGTCTTCGGTATATCATCTTCAAAAACTCTCAGTTGATGATATCCAGAACGAAGATCAATCTTGGAGAAGTATGAAGCTCCTTGTAGTTGATCAAACAAATCATCAATTCTGGGAAGAGGGTATCGATTCTTCACCGTCAACTTGTTCAGCTCGCGATAATCGATACACATACGAAATGACCCGTCTTTCTTCTTGACAAATCGAACCGGTGCTCCCCATGGTGAATGACTCGGCCGAATGAATCCCTTCTCCAATAGCTCTTGTAGTTGGTTGGATAATTCCTGCATCTCAGATGGTGCTAACCGATACGGTGCTTTTGCTACCGGCGTAGCTCCAGGAACCAACTCGATACGAAATTCCACCTGTCGTAGAGGAGGTAAACCCGACAAATCATCAGGGAATACTTCCGGGTAATCTCGCACCACAGGAATATCTGCCAACTTGATGCCTTCTTCCTTCTTTTCTACCACATGAGCCAGGAGTGCGTAGCACTGCTTCCGTAGACATCGAGCGTCTTCATGCAGGAAATAAGCTTCAGAGTTCTCCCTGGTCGTTCTCCTTGAATCTTGAGTACCTCCCCATTAGGCATGGGGATTCGTACTACTTTCTCTCGACAAACGATCTCGGCTCCGTGCTTTGACAACCAATCCATTCCCACGATTACGTCGAAGCTCCCTAGCTCGAAAGGTATTAAGTCTATGTCGAAAGCATGGTCTTCTAATATAATGGAGCACTGCCTAATAATCTTATCGGCTTGCACAAATCTACCATTGGCCATTTCTACGGAAAAGCTGATTTCTAACTTACTAGGATTCAAGGCAAGCATGCGCGCAAAATCAGAAGATATGAAACTATTGTCTGCCCGGTGTCAAATAATATGGATGCAAAGTGGTTGTTGAGAAGATACGTACCCGTGACAACATTTGGGTCTTGACGGGCATCATTAGTTCCAATGACGAAGGCACGTCCCCTTGCAGCATTCCCTTGGTTTCCCTGGTTCGGATTACCAGCTATAGCCAGCACTTGCTGCTGATTATTCCCCTGTTGTCCAGGTGCTCTATTCAGTCGGGGGCACGTGTTCTGTAGTGATCGAGACCTCCGCATTCATAGCATGCCCTGGCGTTCCCGGCGGGGTTAACCGCATTGATGGACGTTACCAGGTTTGGCGCAATCCTACAATCCTTCGCCCAATGACCCAAGCACCTACAGTTTGTGCATTCCCGACACGGCCTTGCTGGGGAATGGTGCCAATTACATTTGTTGCACTTGGGGTACGGTCCCGTGTATTCCTTCCTTTCCTGCGTTACAGCCACAAAGTTTCGGGCTGTCTTAGTCTTCTTATCGGATCTTCCAGTATTAGACCGGACTCCTTTCTTTTCTCAGTTCCCTTCCCCAGTACTCCGGTTCTCACCATTTCGTCAGTAAGAGCGCCAGCTTTCATAATCACGCTCTGGATCGTAGAAGGAGCAGCTGCAGTTACCAGTGCTCGAATTTGAGGCGCGAGTCCCCAAATATACCTCTCGATCCTCTTGGACTCTGGTGTCACTAAATGTGGAACCAATTTTGCCAATTCGTGGAAACGATCGGTGTATGTTGCGTGTCCAGCTCCAATCATGGCATGGTTCCAGAATTCCTGCTCCATTTTTGCATCTCGTTAAGAGGATAGTATTCCTCAGTGATCAACGCCTTGAATTCATCCCAGGTTAGCTGCATTGCAGACTCCCTTCCTCTGGCCTGAACCTGGGTGTTCCACCAGGTTAATGCCTTGCCCTGTAATGAGCATGTGGCATATTTGATACGTTGACTATCGAGGCATCCACTAATGTCAATGACTGCCTCCATCTTTTCCAACCATCTGGTCAAGGCTATTGCTCCGCCTTTCCATCGAAATCTCGGGGTTTGCAGGCCACAAATTCTTTGTAGGAACATCCCCGTTTAACCTGGTTGATTCCAACTTCGTTTCCAGCGTTATCCCCTACTCCATGGTTGTGTTGACCATTGGTGTTGTGATCATCATGGGGAGGTTGGTTTAGCAGGGTGTCACTCACTTGGGTTACAATGGTTGGGATCAAAGTGGCTAGCTGCTGAGCAATCATAGCAGCTATGTCAGGGTTGTTGGTTCCCTGATCATTGCCAGTTGGAGCAGCACCTGCCCTGATGGTCTGCCCTAGGCCTGTTCTGCGGGGCCTCACCCTCTTGGTTGGTTCTACGGTTAGCTCTCTTAGGTGCCATTTTCTAGAGACACACAGATGAATACTTAGTTATCTTGAGATATATGCATGATTTCACTGTTAAATCCTAATAATCTATGCTTCAGTCCATCAAGATTATTATGTAGCCCAGTTTAAGCACATTCTTGGTATACGGTGATGTTTATATATAGGGTTCCCCGCAGCGTTCCCACCACATCCACGATATACCTTGAACGACACTTAAACTAGTTACGTAACATCTCAATTTCCTTAGCATTAATTCAAATAATAATGTTATGTATGTGTAGAGAGTATTATGTATCCCACTTTTTATTTAGCATTTAATAGTTATTGAAATGCTAAGTGGGAAGAAACGTCTCACAAGGTCAATTTAATGATTTGGAAATACCATAAAGGCTCTAAATAGGACAGGACTTGAGTATATGGTAATAATGTTTGATTACCCTTAACAGGATCTTACTAGAATTATGATTCTAGCACCCTAGGGTATAAAATAGAGACTTGTGATACTCATGATCGTTACCCCACGATAAGATTAGCCAGACTTCTCATGCATGGCGAATTGCAATTACGTGTGCACCCGTAATGGTAATTGCCTTGCATGATTACCCTTAGCTTCACTTACCCCAAGTTAACATCATAGTATTATTGAGCATAGATTATGTGATGTCCTTATGTCCATGAACCATAGTATTCCATTAATAGCATGTAATAACAACTAGATTTCCAAGCACATAATCACAATATATTTAAATGATAACTGCATATCCGTCATACTTTCAGGATTTCAGTCGTAACCATGATAGGGTCGGATTTAATATCCGAGATCAACGCTCCGCGTGATCACCTAAGTTCCCTTATGTTTAAATATTCCATAGAGAAAGACTAAGAGTAATGATCAGGTAACAAACACATATGTATAAATCAGGTATGTAGGAACATACTTGTATATTAAGTTCATAGACTTAATATATTTGACCTATTTGCCTTGTAGATTGTGTATTGACCATAGTTTATCACTGATCCCAGAAATCCCCAGGTAAGCATACCAGGTCTCGCAATGAGATATATGCGATATGCTTGCCTTAGCCCGAGGGCCTTTTGCCAGGAAATCCAGAATACAGGTGTCTATGTGTCACACCAATCATGAAAGACATTTAGGTAAAATCAAATGCACACAATCCCTAGCATGCAATCTATATGAAGGTTCTTAGGTTATAGTCTAGGTCGAATTCTCCACCTAATTCTCTATAACCAAGGCTCTGATACCAATCTGTCACACCCCCGCTTATAGCGGAAAACACGAGGATGCGACGGACGGGATCGTCATAACACTTGGTATAAATACAGAGATATAATACATGCAAACTTCTCGTGTCATGACGTCCCCGACACAATGGTGACTTGTGTCGTGGTTAGTCAGTTCCACGACTATCATAGTCTTATTGATTCCAATACAATTCACACAATGTTCAAATATGAAAACAAATGACAAATATTACATATGCAATACTATTGAAATCCTGAGGTCTCTGCTAAGGCATCTGCACTAGCTATCCTCTTTGATTATGTTCTCCTGAAAAGATATGCTCAAAAATATCAACACATAATGTTGGTGAGTTCCGCAGGTTTAAATTGAAAACATGTAGTTGATGCTGTATAGAATTTGATATGGAATCATACTGTAAGCAAAAAACCACATAACATGTGTTTACAACCAAACCCTATGACGTTTATGCATATAAGTTCGACGGAATATATTCACCATGGCCTGATTGCTGGCAGCTGTAGTCGGTAACTCACAAGTTAAACCGATCTGTCGAGGGTGGGGGTGTCAACCCAGTAGTACTACCAATACCTATCCGTTGGTTCCCAAACTCGGGAATTAATGGTTGTAAGAATCATAGAATAACACCATGTATGTATTAGAATATAAGAATAGTATCACATTGATTCCAAGTATGAAAATTGTATGTAAGATTGTACAGCATCGAAAACGGGTGAGCACTACTTTCCCCCAAGTTTGAAAAACATTGAAACAATTATAAAAGCATAAAAAGGGGCCACGGAAACTCACCTTGGATTGATGTAATGTATATGAATAAGAACTTCAAAGAATTAGGCAAAGCACGATCAAACACGTTCACCACCTATTATTGATTGTAACTGAGTCTTTAATATGAATGAATATATTTGGTAAGGTTTGAGTTGATTTGGTTTAACACGTGTCACACACGCAATATGTTACAATATTTTTATAGATTTCTATTTGTATTAATAAATAATTATCAATAAGTATTAAACTTATTAAATAATTATTTATATTTGGATTCCATTAAAAGGGTTTTCATATTTGTATTTAAATACTTTTAGAATTAATTATAAACATGACGTGGTTTAAATATATAATTTATAATTATCCAATAATATTTACAAATAAGGATAATCACATTTATAGTATTTTGATTAATAATAAGGTATTAATTTATACCTTTGGTTTAAATATATTTTACAAGAAATAACCCACAATTTTATTTGTAAATAGTTTGTGAATTTATAAAATATATTTAAAGATAATATAGCGTTTATCTTATAGAAATAATTATTTATAATATTTATAAATAATATTTATATAATTTTCATGATTATTTCATAGTTAAACTTGATTTAGAATTTATTTTATAAAAATAAGTATTTTTAATATTTTTAAATAATATTTATAAAAATCTATTAAAGTTTTTAAATAAAATAAATTACAGAAAATTATTTTGTAAGATTTAAAGTAAGGAAAATTAATAAAATTTATTTTATAATTTTTAGAAGTTTTTCCATATTTTTAAAGTATTTATAAAGCTTTTAAAAAAATAAAAACAATGAAAAGGAGGTTGCCGGGTTCGAACCCGGGACCTCAAGGTTGATATGCAATCACAGAACCAGTGAACCAAAGGCCTCAGCCGCGATGGTATTCAGTTCTGTTTACTTTTAAACATGGTTCCCCAGTTTCACCCAAATTGTGATGAACCCTAATTCGATTTACCCAAAATTGAACCCCAATTCGAAGTGATAATCAAATTGATATTGGGGCTTTTAATCCCCATGTAAAAACGAGTGTAAGGATGTGTTTAATTACCCCGATCAATGATGAATTGGAGGTGAATGGATTATGAACAAGCCGCGACCGAGGTTGAGTTCAAACGGTAAGCAATTGATGATGATAATCAAATTAAATTTGCAGGATCGTTCTAGAGTTGTTACCAAGCAAAAGCCCTCTGTTAATTTGGGTTTAGAATGCTCAGAAGATGGGTTTCGACTAAGTTGCAGGTTGCGAAGAGGATGAAGACTGAATTCTACGATTGCGTGCGTTTTATACCAATTTGAACTTAGTGGAAGATTAGAAACGACAAGATGATCAAGAATATGCGTTTTCTTTTGTTTATCTTAGTGTTTAGTGCTTGATTTAATGCCGCACTTCGGCCGAAAGTTAAAGAGATTGATTAGTGGTTCTAGAAGCAATAATTTAATCGATTAAATGCGTGTGTTAGGTTCGAATTTTGTCCATGAGCGATTTGGTATAATTTTCGGTGTTTAAAACCGAGTATTTTGGGGGTTTCGGCTTCGCCGGAGGGCCGCCGGAGTTGGCCGGACCGGTGACCGGAAAATCGAGGGTGATCGGGGGTGGGTTTTGTAAATTCGGGAATTACAGAATGAGCCCCTGACTTCTATATTATCATTTTATGTTATGAATTTATTTTTGAAGTTTTAAAAATTGCCAACAGCCCCCTGTGTCACACCCTCAAATTCCGGGTCTGGAATCTATCACGGAGGGGTGTGAACAAACCAGGATCACAGTCATTAGTTACTTGGAACGACTCTATATGCAACGTTTAACATAACAAAACAAAGTTCAAACTTTATAATACATGCGGAAGCGTTTAACAAAATAAACAAACCCAAAATATATGAAGATAAACATATATATCATTGTTTAAGCGTTAGGATGCATGCTTGACCCGTGTAGTGCTCCTAACAGCAGTCCAGATTTAATGACCTGAGAATAGCATACTAAAAGTCAACACATGGTTGGTGAGTTCAAGAGTTTATGTTTAAACAAAACAGTTTAACAAAAGTGTGTATCAATCCAATGGTTGGTAAGTTCAAGAGTTTGCGTTTAATCATAACAGTTTAACAAAAGTGTAATCAACCCAATGGTTGATTAGTTCGAGAGCTTGCTTTTAAACATCCCAGTTTAACAATAGCGTGTATCAACCCAACGGTTGATCAGTTCATGAGTTCACAGTTAAACATCCCAGTTTAACAACAGCGTATATTTAAGCATGTGCATTGTAATGGCTAGCTAGCCCATTCACAAACGATATTAAATAGTGATTTCGACATTGAAGCTGACTGTGTTATGTTTGCCTCCAGCCACGATGTCAGATCGTGACTAATGTTCATAGGACAAATTGCACCCGACTGACCTCGAGTCATACAGGTGGGGACGTCACCCCCAGTAGTACTACCCAACTTTCCCGCTATCCAATATTAACAATTCGAAAGTGTGAGGACTTTTATAATGATCAACAGCACTATCTTTAATATCATACACATCTTAAATATATAATGAAAACGTTTGTAACATTACCAGTATGCTATCTCCCCCAAAAGAGTTTAATAAAATGAACTTACCCAAAAGAGATTTGGTAAAATAGTGGGGCTTGAACTCACCTTGATTTGATGTAATGAAATGAACAAGAACTTCAAAGAATAAGGCAATGCACGATCAAACACGATCAACACCTATTATTAATTGTAATTAAGTTTTTAAAACGTGTTCAACGCGAATAAATATATTTGGTCGGATTCGGGTCGGTTCGGTTTGACGTACACGATTTGGTATACAACACACCATGTCTTAATAATATTACCAATATTGATATTAATAATAACAATGGTGTGATAATAATTATAATGATAATATTTGTATTTGTAAATAATTTATGAAATTTATTAAACATAATTCCTTCATTTATCATAATAATTCCATAATTAAATAATATAATCCTTATTAATAACTTGATGATTTAAATCATCATTTAAAATCCATTTTTATAAAAGTAACTATTTATAACATTTGTAATAAGTATATAAATAAATAATTAAATAAGGAATTTAAAGAAATAAATTTCCACAATTATTATAATTTACCCATAATTAAAATTAATATGGTGTCCATTAATGATTCAATGATCTATTTTTATAAAATTAAAATTTATTACATATGTTTTATTTATTTAAATAAATAAATAAATAAGGTTTTAAAGATATAAATTTCCAGAAAATAATTATTTATTTTCTAAAATAATTAAAGCTTATAAAAATTATTTTTATAATTTTTAGAAATTTTTCTGTATTTTAAAAAGTCTTAAAAAGCTATGTTTAAAAAAAATGTTGGGGGCCGGGTTCGAACCCGCGACCCCCGGTTCCATCCCACACACACCAAACCAGTAAACCAAGGCCGTGGCCGCGGTTAAACTCCACCTTTTTATTCTTTTAACTTAAACCCCCAGTTATCCCATTTCACCCGAGAACCTCAGGTTCGATTCTCAACCAAATCGAAAGCCAAATCGATTTTGATTGCTTCTGATTTCATGGGGTTATTATTCCCTTGTAAAAACGAACCCAATGGTGTGTTGAAGTACCTGGTTCGAAGCTCTACAGTGGCTGTTCGACCAATTGCAGGTCCGCGGCAATGAGGGAATCGAACTGATCGTTTTCGAGTGTTTGAGATGGGTGTGAGTGTTTCATTAGCTTAGGACTGCTTATATAGCCATTCCAGTTCGTTTAATTTGATTAAAATAAACAATACATCCTCTTTAGCAGAAAGACGGATATTCCTTGCTCATTATCAGACAATCACTTATTCACAAACTTCGTGTGGGGCTAATAGTTTTCATTTCCCATCTCATGGAAAACCTGTAGTGGATTGTTTTGTGAGTGGGTCGGCCGAGAAATTTGGTTTAGTGGTATACACACCTAACCGGCTTGATTTTTCAAATTGAAATGGTCCCCGAGTTCGGTTATTGTTCTAGATGGTGTCGGGATAGTTGGATTGCATTAATCATCGCGATAAGTTGGCTTTTGGAGTCGCCGGAGGGTCGCGGAGAAGGCGGCCGGCGGTGGTCGGGAAATCGGGCGGTGGGTTGGGTTTTTAAAACAAGTTACACAATACCCCCCTGTAATTTAGAATGTTTTGTATTTCATGTGCAAAGTTTTAAAATCAGTTTCAAGAATTGCAAAACTACCCCCTGGACTTTATTAATCAATTAAATTAATTTTGTAAATTATTAATAATAATAATATTTTCATTACTATAATTATTATCATTATTAACATTATTATTCTTAATGATATCATTATTATTATTATTATTATTATCATTATTTTATTATTATTAATACTATTATTTAATAATAATAAAAATATAAAAATAAATTGTAAATTCACATAAAATTATATTAATTCACGAAAAATTTTCGGGTTGTCACATCATCCCCCTGTTAGAGGAATTTTCGTCTCGAAAATTAAGATGTACTGGCAATATCCTTGAACAGGTTAGGATACTTGCGCATCATCTCGTCCTCTCTTTCCCAAGTGAACTCAGGACCACGCCGGGAGTTCCACCGGACTTTGACAATAGGGATACGACTGTGTTTGAGTGTCTTGACCTCTCGGTCCATAATTTCCACTGGTTCCTCGATGAAGCGTAATTGTTCGTCAACATGTACCTCGTCTAACGGAACGATGAGAGTTTCGTCAGCAAGGCATTTACTCAGGTTTGAAACATGGAACACATTATGAACTCCACTCAGTGATTCAGGTAAGGCTAGTCGATAGGCCACTGGACCTATTCTTTCCAATATCTCAAATGGTCCAACATACCTCGGATTCAGCTTTCCTCTCTTGCCAAACCGAACTACGCCTTTCCACGGTGAGACTTTTAATAACACTTTGTCACCAATTTGGAACTCTAGAGGTTTCCGTCTCTTGTCAGCATAACTTTTCTGTCTATCTCGCGTTGCTGCCATACGATTACGGATCTGTACGATCTTCTCAGTCGTCTCGTGCACGAGTTCAGGACCGGTAAGTTGACTTTCCCCAACTTCTGCCCAACAAATAGGTGATCGACACTTTCTCCCATACAAAGCCTCGAAAGGTGCTGCCTTTATGCTAGTGTGATAGCTGTTATTATAGGAAAATTCCACCAAAGGCAGGTGAACTTCCCAGTTGTTCCCAAAGTCAATCACACAAGCACGTAGCATATTCTCCAAAGTCTGTATGGTACGCTCACTCTGACCGTCCGTTTGTGGATGATACGCGGTGCTCATATCCAACCGCGTCCCCAATGCTCGTTGTAAAGATTGCCAGAAGTGTGAGGTAAATCGAGCATCACGATCAGAGATAATGGAAATTGGCACCCCATGCCGGGAGACTATTTCCCTTAGGTAGATACGAGTCAACTTTTCCATGCGGTCAGTCTCCCGAATCGGTAAGAAATGTGCGGATTTTGTCAGACGATCTACAATTACCCAAATGGTATCGCACCCGCTGGGAGTTCGAGGTAGTTTTGTGATAAAGTCCATGGATATCTGTTCCCACTTCCATACTGGTATTTCTGGCTGTTGGAGTAAACCAGATGGTCGCTGATACTCCACCTTAACTTTAGAACAGGTTAAGCATCTGCTTACGTATGAGGCAATGTCAGCTTTCATGTTCGGCCACCAGTAAAGGACTTTTAGATCGTGATACATCTTGTCTGAGCCCGGATGAATGGAGTACCGTGACTTGTGAGCTTCGTTCATTACTAGTTCGCGTAGGTCTCCACACAAAGGAACCCATATTCGATCCATGAAGTAGCGGATTCCGTCAGTTTTGGTTTCCAGTTGCTTTTCCATGCCTCGTAGCGATTCAGCCTTCAAGTTTTCGTCTTTTAATGCCTTAAGTTGAGCATTACGTATTTGATCGGGTAATCCGGTGCGAATGGTGAGTTGTAATGCTCGAACTCATCTTGGCTTGGGTGTCTCCTTCCAACTCAAGGCATCTGCTACTACATTAGCCTTGCCAGGATGATATTTGATCGCACAGTCGTAGTCGTTCAACAATTCTACCCAACGACGTTGTCTCATGTTCAGCTCTTTCTGTTCAAAGATGTGCTGGAGACTCTTGTGATCGGTGTAAATGGTGCATCTGGTACCGTACAAGTAATGTCTCCAAATCTTCAAGGCAAAAATCACTGCACCTAATTCCAGATCATGGGTGGTATAGTTCTTCTCGTGAGTCTTCAGTTGTCTCGAGGCGTAAGCTATCACCTTATCTCGTTGCATCAGAACACAACCCAATCCTTGAATGGATGCGTCACAATACACCACGAAATCATCTGTCCCCTCCGGTAGTGCCAATATCGGTGCACTACAAAGTTTCTGTTTCAATAGCTGAAAAGCCGCCTCTTGACTTTCACCCCATTTGTATGTCGTTCCTTTGCGGGTCAAGGCTGTGAGAGGTTGTGCGATTTTAGAGAACCCTTCTATGAATCGTCGGTAATATCCTGCTAACCCAGAAATTGTCTTATCTCAGTCGGTGTCTTAGGTGTAGCCCAATTCTTTATCGCCACAATCTTTGCAGGATCAACATGTATTCCCTTCTCATTAACGATATGACCTAGGAATTGCACTTCACGTTTCCAGAAGTCACACTTAGAGAATTTGGCGTACAGTTGCTCCTTCTTCAATAATTCCAAGATCAATCGTAGATGTTCTTCGTGGTCCTCCTTGGTCCTAGAGTATATCAGTATGTCATCGATAAACACGATAACAAACTGATCGAGATAGGGTTTGCACACGCGATTCATGAGGTCCATGAATACCGCAGGTGCATTAGTCAACCCAAAAGGCATGACCAAGAACTCGTAATGATCATAACGAGTACGGAATGCGGTTTTGGAGATGTCCTCCTCACGGACTCGGAGTTGATGATAACCAGACCTCAAATCGATCTTCGAATAATAGCTCGATCCCTGAAGCTGATCAAACAAGTCGTCGATACGAGGTAAAGGATATCGGTTCTTGACTGTGACTTTGTTTAATTCTCTATAATCGATGCACATTCGGAAAGTGCCGTCCTTCTTCTTAACAAAGAGAACAGGGGCTCCCCAAGGTGATGAGCTAGGTCGGATAAAGCCCTTATCTAAAAGCTCCTGAAGTTGTGATGACAACTCCTGTAGTTCGTTTGGTGCTAATCGATAAGGTGCTCTAGCAATCGGGGCTGCACCGGGAGTCAGTTCGATTTGAAATTCCACTTGGCGATGAGGTGGTAGTCCAGGAAGATCCTCTGGAAACACCTCTGGAAAATCTCTTACCACGGGAATGTCTTCTATTTTCTTTTCCTCGGACTGCTTGTCGGTGACGAGTGCCAGAATAGCCACACGCCCTTTTCGTAACATCTTTTGCGCCTTCATGTAAGAGATAATACCCATTACTGCACCACTCCTATCGCCTCGGACTGTAAGAATTTCATCACCAACAGGGATTCGTATGATCTTCTTGTGGCATATGACTTCCGCTTGCTTATTAGAGAGCCAATCCATGCCTACCACAACGTCGAAACTTCCTAGTGTAACAGGCATAAGATCTATAGCGAAAGTATGACCAGCGAGTTCTATCTCACAATCTCTAAGAATGTGTGTTACATGGATTTGTTTACCGTCGGCCAATTCTACGGTATATTTGGATTCTAAGGCAGAAGGAATATCACTTAGGAAATTACAGAACTTTAAGGATATAAAACTCCTATCGGCCCCAGTGTCAAACAGTATCGTAGCAAAACATCCATTGACAGAAAATCTACCAGTAATAGTTGTAGGATCATTTAGAGCCTCACCTGAGCCAATGACGAAGGCTCTCCCTTTGGCTCCATTATTGTTACCACCGTTACCACTGTTGTTGTTGTTGTTGCCTTGATTGTTGTTGTTTTGGCCGGTGCCATTACCGTTCTTCCTCAGCTGCGGGCAGTTGTTCCTGTAGTGCCCTTCTTTCCCACACTCAAAGCAACCCTTTCGTGTCTCCTGAGTTTGCTGTGGCTTTCTAACCAACTCATCACGGCAATCCTTAGCCAAGTGTCCCATTTTACCACACCGCTGACACTTGTAATTGTCACATCTCCCAACATGATGATAGTTGCACCGTGGGCACCTCGGCTGTTTACCACCATAACTGCTCGATCCTTGATTGTTCGAGGCTGACTGGTTGAAGTTACGATTGTTGTCGAACCTCCTGTGTTGTTGTTGTGGTGTTTGTTGCTGATGTTGACCACCGGACGATGATGTTCTATTGTTGTTGTTGGTGTTGTTAGAGGTATCCCACTTCCTCTTGTTGTCGGACACACTCGCCGCAGCACCTCGTCTTGGTAACCGTCCTTCCTCCACAGCTTCATCAGTCAGTTTGTGGGCTAGGCGGATAGCTTGCTGGATAGTAGCCGGGTTTGAGGAAGTAACCATACTCCTAATCTCTGGCACCAATCCTCTGATGTAGTGTTCCACTCTCTTGTGCATCTCGTTTACCATTCCTGGACATAGAGTGGCCAGCTCATGAGTTCTCGTGGTATAAGCCTCAATTTCTGATCCTTGCATCTTCAGTTGCCAGAATTCCACTTCAAGTTTTTGTACTTCACTTCGTGGGCAGTATTCCTCAATCATCATATCTTTGAACTCGTTCCACGGGAGTTGATCTGCCATGGCTTGCCCTAGCATTTGCACTTGCGCATTCCACCAAGACAATGCTGCACCATCCAACGTCCCCGTAGCGTATTTCACCTGGTCAGCAGGCAGGCAGTTACATTTTGAGAATACGGACTCCGTCTTCTCAAACCATCTCACTAACCCTACAGCTCCCTCGGTTCCACTGTAGGTGTGAGGCTTACAGTCCATGAAGGACTTGTAAGTACACGTTGGTGGTCCTGCTGGCTGTCTTGTTTGAGTAGCAGCTACTGCTGCCTGAACTTGTACGTTGATTAGAGCAGCTAATTCAGCAGGGGTCATATTAATAGGACCAGCGCCTTGGTCACCAGCACCTTGGTTACCAGCACCACGTCCACGCACGCGTCCTCGTCCACGACCACGTCCACGTCTTTGGGCGTCCATTATTTCACTTTATATTCACAAATACAATAATGAGTAACGAATCGATCCTCTTTATCTCATTATAGTAAACAATAAGGAGATAATGAATTCATCACCACCACAATGTTTATAACAAATTGAGTTTGTTGTTTGGGTGGGGAAACAACTCTTTCCACATAGGTTCCAAAATAAAGAAACGCTACGTAGTCCGAATCGTTTAAAGGAAATAGAATAGAATCATTCAGCTACGTCGTGTTGTAGTGTATAGACATTGCTTGTGAGTCGCCGGACTCGGTATTGTTCCATGTTCAGTAAAAAGGTATCCCATTTACCTTATGGACTTGTGTATTGACCATAGTTTATCACTCATCCCAGAAATCCCCAGGTAAGCATACCAGGTCTCGTAATGAGATATATGCGATATGCTAGCCTTAGCCCGAAGGCTTTTTGCCAGGAAATCCAGAATACAGGTGTCTATGTGTCACACAAGTTCATTTGGTTCATGAAATTTTAAAACCTCGATATGATTTTCATAGTTTAGACATAAAGTCTAAGGATTTGAACCTACGATGATAAGTTAAGTTTAGGAAGTCTAGAAACAAGTAACTAACTAACTGTGTGCGGTTATAGTCTAGTGTGTATGCAACCTAGTTCTCTATAACCAATGGCTCTGATACCAATCTGTCACACCCTCAAATTCCGGGTCTGGAATCTATCACGGAGGGGTGTGAACAAACCAGGATCACAGTCATTAGTTACTTGGAACGACTCTATATGCAACGTTTAACATAACAAAACAAAGTTCAAACTTTATAATACATGCGGAAGCGTTTAACAAAATAAACAAACCCAAAATATATGAAGATAAACATATATATCATTGTTTAAGCGTTAGGATGCATGCTTGACCCGTGTAGTGCTCCTAACAGCAGTCCAGATTAATGACCTGAGAATAGCATACTAAAAGTCAACACATGGTTGGTGAGTTCAAGAGTTTATGTTTAAACAAAACAGTTTAACAAAAGTGTGTATCAATCCAATGGTTGGTAAGTTCAAGAGTTTGCGTTTAATCATAACAGTTTAACAAAAGTGTAATCAACCCAATGGTTGATTAGTTCGAGAGCTTGCTTTTAAACATCCCAGTTTAACAATAGCGTGTATCAACCCAACGGTTGATCAGTTCATGAGTTCACAGTTAAACATCCCAGTTTAACAACAGCGTATATTTAAGCATGTGCATTGTAATGGCTAGCTAGCCCATTCACAAACGATATTAAATAGTGATTTCGACATTGAAGCTGACTGTGTTATGTTTGCCTCCAGCCACGATGTCAGATCGTGACTAATGTTCATAGGACAAATTGCACCCGACT